>JAVXUO010000763.1:2500-60246 GCA_033065855.1 Escallonia rubra | reverse complement strand
TGTTATACACACACTATGCATAACACACACCCAGCTACCTTACCCACTAGCATATGCGTGTTGGGATTTCCTTTTAATTTATTCCCCACCTTCATCTACACCAAAAAAAAGATGGCCAAATGCACAATAGCTTGAAAGGCATTAATGGTACGGCTAACACTATTTTATGACATTCTCAATGGCTTCTTCCTCCACCTACCCTGGCTGTGTGGCCTCTCCTTCCAAGCCATACAGCAGATTTCATGCCTCTTTACACCCACTGCCGCATGTCAGTGGGTTTTCCTCTCCCTTTTTTTTTGTTCAACACACTACGTACACTCTCTCTCTCTCTCTCTCTCTCTCTCTCTCTCTCTCTCTCTCTCTCTCTCATATACACACTATATTCCCACTTCTCCCTTAATACACACACTGATACCCACGCCACTGTCTTCTCCCTTTTCTTTGTTTCTTTAACACACATCACACACGTCACTCCAATACACACACACATTACACGGTCTCACACTCCCTCTTCAAGCAGTCACCCATCTATCCAACCACAAACATGAATCAAATCTCCTCACTCCTGCCGCAGCTTCATGCACTCCACACACAGTACGCACGCACTCAGCACACACATAAACATTGACACACATAAACACACGTTTGCACTCACATGCACATACACAAACCGTATCACTTATACACACCTTCACTCAATAGTTCACCATCCCCCTTTACCTCCAAAATATACTGCCTTCCACACCCAATTTTCTGAAACCCACATGCACACAAATATACACAACACACAGCCACCACTTTCCCCCTCTCTCACACGGCAGCCCATGGCTGCCTAATTTCTCCATTTCTCTCTGCAGATCCCCAAAAAACACATACACACTAGCACACCTGGGCACTCTACCCACCGTTCAATCCCCTCTCAAAGCCCCGTACACCCACTTACACAACTACCTGTAATAAATACTTTCACATGAGACGAAATTTCTAAAGCAAGCTTACCGTAAAAATGTTTCTCAATCGCCGGACTCTCCTTGCCACGCTCCTTCCTCGCTCTCGGTATCTCTCTTTCTTTCTCTACTTCTGGTAACCGAAGGTTTCTCTTTCTCTCTTTCTTCTGTTCTCTGTAACTGATGAACAATATGCTCTCTCACTCTATCTCTCTCTAACTTTATTTCCTTTTTATTTAGCTGTAACCGATTTTCCATTTAAAGTAAGATTTAAATCTCCCCTTAATTCCCTTCATTTGTTCCCCTCTGATTTGCTTCCAAAGATACAGAGTTGACTAAGCCTAAAAAAATCAGATTTTGTATTCATTTAATTTAATTATCCTATAGTCCCATATATATTTTTTAACTAATACGCTTCATCAATTGTTGCTAAAAGTTACCGATAAGGTTCGGTCACGCTATTTTGTCACTAAAGACCCAAATCAGTATTTCTTATAACTACTATCATTAAATCACAACTTAATTATAGTTTCTAAACATTATTGCTAAAGATAACAAAATGTTCTCAACCTATTCTAGTCGCACCCAAAAGCCTACTTGGGTACCATTTTGCATGACACATCCGCACAAGCAACAATCAATATTCAACGCTCACAACCGGTCAAAGCGTGCACGCTCAAGTCACGTACACTTCTCACTTTTGTTACGTTACTTCGTAACTAAGAAGCTCATTTTCGCGTGAATCCTCATCACGCTGCGGTCGTCGCATGTCGCACATCGCCCGTTGACGCGCCATGGAACTTGTCCAATGAGGTTGGCCTTGGCTTCCCCCTTGGGGTTGGCCTCGGCCTTGGCCTTCCCCTTGGGGTCGACCTCGGCCTCTTCTTGAGGTTGGCCTTGGCCTTCCCCCAAGGGTTGGCCTTTGGCCTCTATCCTTAGCACTTTCACTACTCTTCAAGGGACCATGCATCGTCCGCGACCCCCGTCGCCTGTTGTCCGGACATCAACTCCGCGACCCTCATCGCCAGTCGTTCGGACGTCATCTCCGCGACCCCCGTTGCCTATCATCTCCGGACCCCCGTCGCCATCGTCCGCAACCCCCGCACCCCCGTCGCCCGGACGTCATCTCCGCGACCGTTGTCGCCTGCGTCCGCGCAACAACTCCGCGACTCTCATCGCTCGCGCCCGCAAGCCATCGCTCGAGACCTTCGTCGCCCTCCGCACGCACCTTCGTCGCCCGCATCCGCGACAACTCCGCGCCCGCGCGCTGCCTTCGCGACCCCTGTCGCCGGCACCCGCACATCACACCATACACACTTCATCGCGCCCATGCGCCACAATCATGTTACATGCCCCCCGGGCACCACACTCATTCACCACACCATGCGCACCTTGCCTTGGTCATGGAACATGCCTCGACCCACTCTCCGGAGTGTACATCATCCTGCGAGGATAGACGACTCCTCCGGGACACTATCTGCGCCAGGGAGCTCTAAGTGCTCCGGCATGAAGACTCCATTTCCGCCAGGTAGACGGCTCCTCCGGGATGCTACCTCGGCCCGTCGGGTAGACTGCTCCTCCAAGATGCTACCTTGACGCGCTCCGAGTGCTCCGGCACAAGGACTCATCAGCAGGGATAGGCGACTCCTCCGAGACAATATCTCCACCAGGGAGCTTTTCAACTCCCCTTCCGCCAGGTACACGGCTCCTCTGGGATACTACCTCGGCCCATCAGGTAGACGGCTCCTTTGGGATGCTACCTTGACACGTTCCGAGTGCTCCGGCACAAGGACTCACCCGCGGGGGTAGGCAACTCCTCCGGGACACTATCTCTGCCAGTGAGCTCTAAGTGCTCCGGTACGAAGACTCCCCTTCCGCCAGGTAGACGGATCCTTCGGGATGCTACCTCGGCCCGCGAAATAGGCGACTCCTCCGGGACACTATCTCCGCTAGGGTGTCTGCGCGACTGGCCTACGTGCTCCTGCACTGGGGGCTTATGACGGCAACCCTAGGGACTATGACCCTCGGGGGGAGCATGTCTTTGGAGGGCATCGCGCCTAGTTCGCTTGGCAGTTGGGCGTCGAGTCTTCCCCACCGCTGCTAGGCCTATGGGACTCTATAAGGGCTTAGATTGGTGGCTAGATCAAGGGGTTCTCTGACCACACAAACGCTGTGGGAGCCAGTCTTTCAAGACAGACAGAGGGACGTTATGTGGGGCAGGCCGGGTGAATATGCTATCCGACAGTCCGTGGAGCATCGGCACCTGTGGACCCCTCGGTGACGTGTCACTCCCGGCGAGCACCACGTGTTGGCTGATGACATCATCATCTCAACCTCTATAAATAGGGTCTTGAGAATTCGGACGGAGCTCAGACATTTTTAGAACATTTTCACTTTCTCACTCTAGAATCCTAGAGAGAAAAACATACAAGACCCTGACTCTGGACCTAAGCATCGGACTGTGACTGTCATCGTATATTCATCATGCATTATCGCCCTCGCAACACTACCACCCTCAGGCTCTGTCTGGGAAGCCCTTGGTCTCTGCCCTTGTTTCACCCTTGTTGTGTCCCACATCAACATACTTGACATCTGACTCAGACTGCATTCCTTGTGGCAGCTCCACGTCGATTGCGAACCAACTTTCCTTGGCATCACAAAATTTAATGCTCCCCAATTCGTCGCTAAAGATTGGAAAAATCACTACTCACCAATTCGTCACTAAAGGTCAAACAAATAATCAACTAGGATTTTTACCATAAAACTAACCTTAGGTTTTGGGGTGTTACAGCAGCCGTCCAAGGTTTCATTCCAACATTCATTAGACCCACCTTTAGAGAAACATAGAGAAATGGAGAGATTTAGAGAGAGAGGGAAGGAGGCAGTTTTCTTCTGGCGATCGACATTGGTTTTCCTATAAGTCTTCTGCCTTTTTCTCTAGATTTATTTAATAAGTAGTTTTAAAGAGATATTGCCATGAGTTGGAGTGTGAGAGTGGGTGTTGGTGCTGCGTGAAGGATTTGTGAAAAGAGGGAACTCTGCTAAGTGTTTACTGTGCCTTTGGGCTGCCATAGGTGTGGGATCAAAAGGGGTACGACTGATTATTGATCACAGTGATGCACTTTGTGGTTTGTGCATGAAAGGTTGGGTGGATCATGTAGTGTATGTATGTGGTAAGAGGAGTGTTTTGTCACAAATTTGAGGGTGCGTGTGTGAGTGTGTGTGTGCAATGTAGAAGATGGTGGTTGTGTGTTTGTATGTCCTGTGTGTGTCCATTTTTGTGTGTTGCATGTGTGCGTGCATTTGGATGGGTTGTGTACACATGTGGGTGCGGGTTGTGTGTGCAATGTAGAAGATGGTGGTTGTGTGTTTGTATGTACTGTGTGTGTGCATTTTTGTGTGCTGCATGTGTGCGTGCATTTGGGTGCAATGTAGAAGATGGTGGTTGTGTGTTTGTATGTACTGTGTGTGTGCAATGTAGAAGATGGTGGTTGTGTGTTTGTATGTACTGTGTGTGTGCATTTTTGTGTGCTGCATGTGTGCGTGCATTTGGGTGCAATGTAGAAGATGGCGGTTGTGTGTTTGTATGTACTGTGTGTGTGCATTTTTGTTTGTTGCATGTGTGCGTGCATTTGGATGGGTCGTGTACACAGGTGGGTGCGGGTTGTGTGTTTTGAGTGGTGTGTGAGTTATGTTTTGAAGTGGGTATAACTGTGTATAAGCACTATGTGTGTGTGTGTGTGTATGATTTTATGTGTGTCTGTATGTAATGAGGGTGCAAATGAGGCTGCGTATGCAGCCATAAAATGGGGTGTGTATGTTTACATATACGTGTGCAACGTGTGTGTGTGTGTGTGTGTGTGTGTCTATATATATATATATATGGTTGTGTAACATGTATCTAAATATAGGTGTGAGGTTGCGTACTATGTGTTGTGGGTGCTTTCATGGTGTGATGTGTGGTGTATATATGTGTGTTTGGTTTCGCAGTTTGTGAGTGAGTATAGGGAAATGGGGAAACTGAGTGTTTATGGGTGCAATTTGCAGTGAAGATGTGTGTGTTAATGGAGGTAGAAGATGGGTCAATGTGTGGGTAGCTGTGTAGCTTTGTGGGTGGGTTTTGCACAAAGGAGAGAAGCTACTATCGTGAGGCAGTAGCTGTGTTAAGTGTGAGTGTTATTTTTGGGTACGTGTGTGTGTGTGTGTGTAGAAACGCGTGTGTACGTGAGGCTCGTGAGTTGTGAGGGTCTGTGAGTGGGATAGAGGCTGAGTGCAGTGAACAAGAAGAGAATTGTGGAGCGGGTATTGGGTTAACTTTAAGTACGGCACGAGCATTCGGTAGCATACAGTGATTGTTAACGCGTAAAATTTTAGAGCATGATACTTTAGATTAGGTTAGAATTTCTGGCAAAAATTCATACTTTTATATTTTCTGTAATTTCAGATTTATAAAATTCTTTTGGAGCCTTTAAACTTATGAAAATGTTCCAAAAAAATTATAGTAATATTTTTACAATATAAAGAATTCCAATATTAAGTTTGGTGATTTTCAGAGTTGATTAGCTATAGTTTCCGTATCGCATTGGTTTTAGCAAAACAAATAATTTAAAAATAATTTTAATGCCTTTTAAATTCTAATTTCAATAATTTTTATACATATTTAAAATATGTAACAAAAATTATGGGACTTTGTTTTCAGCTAGATGTAATTATGACTATTTATGGGCTTTTCTAGTATATAAAGAAATTATATTAATTCAAAAATATTTGAAAATCCAGAAAATTCATATTTTAACTTTTTAATAATGTTTTAAGTTATAAAAGTGTTTAATTGTAATTTATTATAAATTTTGGGATATCATTAAGCATTAAGGAGCATACAGGGTTTTCGGTTAGATTGGTCGTGTGCAGGACCCGCTTTGAGAGCGCGACTTCGGAGTTAAAAGTTAGTACGTTTTGGGTAGTTGATATTAGAGTTATAGTGTAACAGCATAGATTGCTTTCTAGCATATGGATTGCCAATTTAGGTCAATTCAAGGATTGTTGATCGAGGTTGAATAGCATCGCTTAACTTGGATCGAAGTAAGGATTTTCTCTCTGAACCCTATTTCACTGTTCTGAATTCAAATAGCTTTACAAACTTCATTGAGCTCTGATTTTTGTGATTGATAAAAAAAATGTTTTCAAATTGCCAATGAAACCCTAGCTTAAACCTTATAGCAATCGTTTGGAATTCTTTGTTTATTCTCATCTATTTTATTGATTCGATTATCGTAAAATGTTTTGAATTATGTTTGTTTATTGCTTCTCAATGTTGACATGAGTTAGTATCTGGGAGTTATAAGGATGGTCTGTATTGCTAAAGTTATAAGGATGGTCTGTTGGTTGGGTTGAACTAGTACCTAAATGGACTAGTCAGTATAGATATGCATATGTAAAGCGTATCAAGCACTGCCGGGGTGACTTTACAATAGTGTACTACTCATGTTCAATGTTTTCTGTTTCTGTTTTATTGTACCTGAAGTGTTTTGAAATGATTATTGATTTAAGGGATTGAGATGATACTCATCTCTATGTTTATATTGAAATGTTGTGGTTTTATTTGAAAACCTTTTCAAAAATTATCATTTGATTGTATATAGAAAATCATTTGAATCGCTTTGTTTCTCCGTTTTTAAAAGTTGTTATTTGGCTTAAATGTAAAATCGTCCGAATCGTTTTTGATTATTTTTAAATCCTCGATCGACCTTATTGGGTTCTCAAAAGCTCACTCTCCTTTGACTTCCTTTCCGCATGTTGCCTGAATATGGATTAGAGCGAGTGAAAGAGAAAATGATTTAATATTTAGTATTGATTGTTAGAGCCCATGCATGGGTGACTTTGTTAGTTTTTTATTCAGGTTTAAATTTAGTTTTCAGGTCTGATTGTACACTGAGGTAAAGTACATCGATGAATGTTTTATATGCTCCGAAAGTTATGATATTATTTGGTTAAGTTTTGAGGATAATATTGTGTAGTGTATATGATTGAACGAGTGTTAACGTTCTGAAAATTCTGAGATGTTACACTGTATTAAGGATCAACTACTTGTGAATTCAGTGGATGTGATGTACACAAGACAAATGAATGCAACATAGATGTTTATTTATTTTCAGTTTACATAAAATGTTTAATCTAAAGGGTTTTAGTGACAAGTTTGGAATAGATGAAAATCTAAAGGTTTTAACGACAAAATTGGAGTGTTATGGATGAGAAAGTGATGTTCAATGTAAACGATGAAAAGTAACGTTCGATTATAAATTATGTTGTATCTGGCTATAGTTTAACCAACAAACATACATATAAATTTAAACTTTGAACAAAACGGCTAGATATCAAATTTTGTTTTGTTTTTTTGGGGCTAAAGCAAGTTCTTTCATTTTAGGCTCTTTTAGGTCAAGGCTTTGCCGTGACAAATCAACCCAAATGCAGACGATAATAAAATTTGTGCAGTGAACATCCTGCAGTGCACACTAATCTTATTTTAGCAATAAGATTTGAAAAAAGATGTCAAACTTTGATGCCCAAGTGAGATACTGGCATTTATTCACGAACCTTTAACTCATTCGCGTAATTGCTAAGAAACAAGCTAACTTATAATAGTAGATCACCGTATATCTTGTTCTCGTTCAAATCCTCCTCCCTTTAAGCTTTAGGTGTTTCAAGAAATGGATAATCAGTGTAGCCAACAACTGGATCAAGTGTGTAAAAGGTATCTCTATTGTACTTGTTGAGAGGAGCATCGAGCTTGAATCTCTTCGGCAAATCTGGGTTGGCCAAGAACCAGCGACCATAAGCAACAAGATCCGTGCGGTTTTCAGCCACAGCGTTGTTACCATCTTCCCGGTCATATCCCCCTGCACTGATGAATGTACCGTTGAATGCTTTTCTCATGGGCACAAGACTATGGGGGCATTCGGTTTTTTCCCCTACAGTTTTCATTCTCGGTTCAACCACGTGGCAGTAGAGAATCCCATATTTGTTCAATGATTCAATCATATAAAGACCCAAAGCTTTCGGATTCGAGTCTCCTGACTCCATGTAATTTGCAAATGGAGATAACCTTATACCCACTCTATCTGCTCCTATCTCGTTACTAATCGCTTCAACTATTTCTAGAGCGAACCTACAACGATTCTCCATAGAGCCTCCATACTGGTCAGTCCGGTCATTGATCTGGTCTTTCATGAACTGGTCCACTAGGTAACCATGAGCCCCATGGATTTCAACTCCATCAAAACCTATATATAACATAGACAACATGAGGGCATCAAAATGCTCAACCAATACCTATATATACACATGTATGCAATTAACTTTAGTGATCACAGACATAAACGTTCCGAGTATCTACTGAAACCGAAACCCTTAAGGCCATCTCTTCAAAAGTTTCTTGTATATGCAGATAATAACAGACAACAACAATCAAAAGATCTGAATAATGCCAGTACGTGATACTCATTTTTAAGAAATTAAAAAGGCAGACTTTATGCTTGGTTTGGGGAAAATGATATATTGTCAAACTTCAAGTATAAATGTATCTTAATACTCGGTCCAATACACACTGGTCCTCTATGATGCTACCACCATCCCCACTGAATTGAAGTAGAAAGGTTAATGCACTTTCACCAGAAAACATTGATGTCTTAAACTTCCACTGCCTATCTGAGAAGATGATGGAATCTTCTCAATATCATAAACCATCCATATGCACCTAACTTTTCCAGGTTAGATACAGCCAACATATACTATGTTTGGCAGATAAATGTTACTCTTACCAGTTTTGCAAGACTGTACTTGCTCCAGTGAAGTACAATCAACAGTTGTGGACTTCAAATAGTAGTTCAGAATCAAATGAAATTTATAGTAACAAGATCAGCCACAAGGCTGTCTTTATGGAACGAAAGCACAGCTTGTACAAACTGCTCAGAGAATTACTTCTTTTCTTTCCCCTTAACATAAAGTGAAAGTGTGACCATTGAAACAGATTCAAAAAGTATATATTTCTCACAGATTTTGAGGACAATAAACTTAAAAAATTATGGTAACTTTCTCAACAGAATTTGAATACGTTTGGAAAACATACCAGCTTCCATGGCATGTCTTGCAGCAACTTTAAAATCGTTGACAACTTGAGGAACTTCGTCTGTACTTAGGCATCGTGGAGGAGAAAACTGAGCGGCATCAATTCCAAAGCTTTGAATTTGAGGAGTTAAAGGCTTGTCTGTACAAGAGATTGGAGGCTGTCCATTTGGCTGAAAACCTGTAGATTGCAATTGGCAGAATTGGAGAGGGAACAATAAGAAGGACGAATGCACAGTCAAGCAAACAGATGAAATACCACAGGTATATGCCAGTTCCGCAGCAACGAAAACATAAAAAAGAAACAGAAAGAAAGTTAACAACATATGCTGTGGGTTAACAAAGCCAGAAGCCAGGCCTGACCGAAGGGGGGATTAAACAAACTCATAATTTGTTTATCTCAATTTATAGAGACATCACCTGGTGGACATACTCATGCCTACGACACCAGGAAACCTACCTCCAACAACAAGACCATGTTCACCAAAAACTTCAAATTTCTGCCAAAAAATTTGCCACTCGCAATTAGGAAGCATAACACCAAGAGAATGAAGCTTCTGGATACAACATTATAGGTGGCCTAGAGGAGTGTGTTACTTCATAGTTTGTAAAGCCAGAGTTGTTATCCAATAATGATCCTAGGAAGCCTACCATCTTGTGTTCTATTTACTGCAACATTCGCAGCAGCCATTCATCGCTTCTCTTTTCACAAGATACTTGACCCTAATCCTTTAGATTGTACAAAAGTCTACTTTATGTATCCCATGAAAGAAGGTAAAAAGGCAAAGTGAGGCAAGCTTCACGGCCTTGTTTTCTCTAATTATTAATCAACATACTCATCCCTCAGAGTAAAAATTCACGCGAAGGGCAATGACTCTATTTGGAAACAAATTACTAGAAGTCTGACTATCTAGACACAGAAACAATAATATGCTCACAAGCATGGCATTACACCAAGTAAAAATAACCTTAAAGTTTCTATTTTGATCCACTAACATCTATCTTTCTTAAATTCCTGGAAAGCGAGTGTTTAAGGTTAACATAGTCCAACATGATATATATCACGTGTATATATACACGCGCGTGTGTGGGACTAGTATTGTGCCCATTTCATCAGGTCTTCATATTTCTCTCTTTGAAGTCATGTGTGCCCATAGTTTATGACAATATTGTCGGTGTCCTAATCCTGCTTTAACCAAGGCAAGAAACCCAATGTAGTTGGTATCTTAGTTGTACAAAGCGGGAGCGGGGGCGGGAACGGGGGCGGGGAAGCGAAAGCACCTAAAAGAATCTAAGGTTGGGAGCGGCTTGAATAAATAAATGTGTAAAATAGTATACCATTTGCTGAATATAGTTCACACGAGAGAGATAGAGAGAGAGAGCAGTGATTAACAAGCTCTGCTCTCTCAAGGAAGGTAGTCAGCAACAACAAACAAGGAGACTTATGGAGTTGAAGGAAGAGAGGAATAAGGAATGGAGTAAAAAAGGGCTTGATTTTCAGATACTCTCTCACTTGTTCCATGCATTTCAGTCCAGCTGATGGGATTGAGTTCCCATATGAGCTTGGGACGAGATCCCATAGAGCTCCTAACTTGGGATCGCAAGAGCGAGTTTCCGAGAGAGAAGCGTCACCATATGAGGAGTTTCCTGCAACTAAGGTTGGTATCTAATTTGTCCACAATCTCTCAGAAGTTTTGCAGCTTTATCCTATTTTACAAGAACTACAATGTCACACCATGCCTTGTTGTACTCTTTTATTCTTCTTCACTCCCCTAAACTACTCTTTGCTTCTACTTTATCTCAATATGGTTTTTCTACACTTATGAGATTTTCCACACATAGTACCTCTTGATCTAATTCTGTTTTATTATCTGCTAGTTGATTTTTGAGACAGAAAAGTTGGAGAATATGGCATTGACTTCTCTTACAGCCCCCCTGCACCAAATAGGAAAATTCTGAGGTTCAAGTAGGAGCAGAACTCTAATGTCTTTTAGCTGAATGCATCCATAGATGGAGAAGATCATTTTTCAACCACATATAACTTTTCAAGAATGTGGATTTAGTAAAAGTGAATTAATAGTGCCACCTATTTATTATGAACATACACAGGACAAAATGTGATGGTTTCATAAGATTGTATACTACAGCTTCTAACTTTCTTTATCTTTCATGTTATAAGCTACGTACTTTTGCACAATTTATGCTTGTAACATAAACAATTATAGCCTGTGCTTGGCACGAAAATCTGGCCAACTAATTTTAGAATCCAGACCAGGGAGCTTCTGAAAACAAGACCTAACAGGGTGCACCCATACTGAGAGAGCAAATTATCTTTAACAGGACAGAACTAGGTCCTTTAACGGGGTAATAGTCGTTCAGTGTATATATCTAGAATCTGTTCTGTATACCTCCACGTCTCCACACTTCAGTAATTCTTTAATTTGGAATTCGTTGAACCAAATCTTGGTGCTAAATCAGCCACCTTCAGACTCACCACAGCCACCACCCTACCACCCACATCCACAAGCACCCACCATCAGCCACCAGATACAACCATCAATCCGCCAGCCACAACCACCATGACCACCTCACTGACCCACCTCTGTCAGCCATCACCACCACTGCCATTACCACCACCGCACCCCGTCACTAGTTACCCACCACAATACCATCACCTTCGCCCCTCACTCCCTCTCGCCGCCGCCGTGGCACCACCATCCAAAGCCACCACCATCCAAACCCACCGAAGCCGCCAAATCTGCCACCACCAACAGACACCCACTATCAGCCACCAGCCACAACCACCATGACCACCTTACTAATCCACCTGTCAGCCATGACCACCAATATCAGTAAACCACTGTACCCCATCACCAATTACTCACCACCATACCCTCACCTATCATCCTCCCATTCCCTTTGACCACCGCCATGGCAACTAACACCACCATCCAAACCCATATCTCACTGTCTCGCATTGAAAAAGTAATTAAAAAAAAAAAAACCTGAACCTCACCCGCACTGACGAGTGGAGACGGTGTTGTCCGATTGGAGACGATGACAGCTACAGTGTTGGCGACGGTGGTGGTGGTGGTCTGATTGGTGGTAATGATGGGTGATGGTCGTCTGTTGCAAGAAACACCCCACCGATGAGTGTGTGTTTGTGCTGTCGAAGAATATGTGTGTGTTCGTGTGCGAGCAGAACAAGTTTTTCCTTGTGATCGATTAAGAGTAAAGTATGTGATCTATATCCAATTGTATAAAATGGAGCAGCGCAACAGGCATGGTTCAAAGTCAGAGGTGGCCAAGATTTGTGTGCGGAACAAGTGACGCTGTCGGCCATATTGGTATCGATCATGGCCATACACAATTTTAAGCTACTTGAATGCTCCCAAAAAAAAATTCAATAATCATGAGAAAAATATGGATATTCTTTATGATGTGCCAAAAAGCCTTTAGAAAAGGGTGATATCAGAGAATGAGTGTAGATAAATGAGATTCAGAACTTATTAGGTATCATGTTATCACATTCTTACGTTTCTGTGACTAAATATTCACCCAAATACACAACATTAAAACGACATTTGGCCTATTCAACAAAGAACATACGAGAAGAACCAAGAAAGATAGCGAGTCAACTACATACCCTGATTTGAAACCCTCCCTACGTGCCAAATCTGACAAAAGAAGATACCACCTTTGGCATGCACAGCATCTACAATAGGTTTCCATGCTTCAACTTGTTCCTTTGTCCAAATACCAGGGGTTTCAGGATACCTAAATTAAGGCAAACCGCAAGTACGTAATCAAAGTTCATTTCCAAAATATGAAATTTATTTCTAGCATCCAGAATACAGAGCAACTGAATATATGCATCCATTGTACTTACCCTTGGGCAGTGTCCGAAACTCCAGTGGCTTCTGTAATTAGAAGGCCACCTTTGGTAGTTCTCTGTGAGTAATACATGATAGCATGTGGCTGAGGAACATTGCCGTAAGATCTCTGCCTTGTAAGTGGTGCCAAAACAATTCTGCAAGAATTAGAGGAAGAATATTTCACTACCTTAATCTTGAAGTTTTTAAGCCAAATATAAGTACAAATTTAGCAAAAGTACGCACTCAATATTCCTTGAGACTTATTAAAGTGAATCAGTTTTGAAATTGGCTAGTTACACTACAGTACTGTCCTCAGTTAAGCTGACATAAGCCGGATAAGAGTACAGGAACCTGTACAGTGGTTACAAATGAAAATCCCGAAATCATGTGGAAAGAAAAAATAGATTTGCCAATGCAAGCATATCTATGCCTCAACACAACCTATTCCCTATGCAAGAGGTGTTGTGTACAGACCTTAAACAATGTAGAGACCTCTTTATCCAGTTATGCTAGCTCAAATGACAGTAGAGGTAAAATTTATATGGGAATCTACTTAATTAACTAGTCCAGAAGAAAATATCTAACAAGCCGATATGGGGGATTATCTGCAGCTTATGTCATTGCATATGTATTCTTTTAAATTGCAGTGCATCATCAGAGTTATGCAGCAAACCGCATCTTTGTACAAATATTGTTGCAAAAGACTTAAATGTGAACATCCACACACAAATTCAGACAGAGTGAAGTGGGGCAATGGTTTTCTCCAAAAGATTTTCACGGTTCTAGCATCAAATTGAGTCAATTGCCAGGTTGATCTTTATGCTAGTTTGGCCTTACAGGTGCTAAATGATGTGCTAGTTTCAGAAAGCTTGACTATTAAAAAAATTTCCCCTGCCATGGATGGCACAGCTGCTTCCAACGACAGTTACTTCAGCAAAGTACCGAAGGAGCTTTAGCTCAAAGTCCTACCATCCACCACCTAAAGACTTAATCCGAGTACCACAACTGAATTAGGAAGAAAGTGAGTTTCATGTTTAATGCGTATATAGATTAAACCTTACTTCACAAAAAATTTGAGTCCAAAGAGTACCACACAGAAACCACCCTCCCTCTCCACGACACGTTCCTTTCAAACTTTTAAAAGCAAAAAGGTTTAGGCATCACAATTTGTCTACTTATCAAACCATTAGCACCTGGAAGTAGGTGATATCAATCCAAAGTAGCATCTTACTACATTTGATCAAAATTCTAAACATGCACTTGCATTACAAAGCATCTCATCTCTAGTGGATATGCACCTCCCTTAACCATTTTGTAAAAGCATTATCACCTCCAGAGAGGATCCGTAGATGCTTTGACCATTTGGATACTTTTGGGAGCTGTATAGTTAGCTACATTGTGGTGCGCTTTTACTCATCAGAAAATTTTCCAACAATCAGTCCACATAAATCGGATGCTTTCATTGACCATACAGCATCAGTAATGCAGGAGGATTAATAAAAATTAAGAAATTCAACAGAGACAGATTAACATGCTTGCTGACATCAGTTGTTAATTAAGAAATCAAATTTAAGAAAGAGACCCCTCAGCCCTGGGGACTGAAACAGTAAGAAGAATAAAATAACAGGTGAAAAGAAGTCAAAACGAAAGGAGAATGTTGAAATTCGGAACTAAAATATTCATATGGAGAAAAGAAAAAAGATAGAAAATTATCAATGTATCTATCTATCTATGTTAGCAAACAAAAAAGTGAAACAATAAGAAGCAATCAGTAGCTAAAGTTCATTTTGACATGTTTGTAAGAAAGAAAAACAAGGGTACCTGTGGGAGAGCTGGAAATTACCCATTTTGTAAGGGGTGAGAAGAGGGACTTGCTCTTCCTCATCATGTCCTTGCCCTGCCTTGTTCTCCATTCTTTGCGACTGTCTGTCCCGAACAATTGGGGGCTGAAAGAAGGTTTGAATGGCAGTATGCGCAGGGCCGGCGACATTTATAGATTGGCTTCTGATTGACGGCTATATTTGTCAATAATTGTGATGTCCTCCCTGACGTATTCACTGGACTGCTTCTCGTTCCCTTTGTCAACACAACGACGGGGTATGGCTGCTCTTGTGATGTCCTCCCTGACGTATTCACTGGACTGCTTCCGCATCCAAGTTTGTTTTGTACATTAAGGGTGTGTTTGGATATGGGATTTTGAAATACTGGGTATTTTTAAATGCTCTCATTTCGAAATCCGCTGATTTACAAATTCTATCATTTTGAAATATCTTGTTTGGAAGATAGGAAGTAAAATGTTATTAAAAAGGTAGGAGACAAGATTCCTAAAAACAAGGAACTAGTTATTGTGACTTTTTAAATTACAGATAGGAGTGGATTTGACAAATAACTAGTTCAACCTAGTGATTTGAACTGTGGATTTGGGGACCCCAAATCCACAGTTCAAATCCCTCCGAAATTTTGAAAATTCCCTTTTGAACTATCTAAACAAGATATTTTGTCAAAGTGATTTACAAATACCCTACCAAAGTCAAATCCTCAGTTCAAATCCTATATCCAAACACACCCTAAGGGTAAATGCAAAATATCCGTTTAAATTTCACTATCTTCTCCAATCGCCACCACCATGGGCAATGCACGGCGGCGAGGAAGAGAGATGGCTGGAAACCACTGCCTTCGCCCAATTGTCCTTGAATCCTACTTGGCAATTCGTTGGACACCGCTGGTCGTTCGTTGCTGTGGCGGTGAGTGGTTGCGGTGGTGCGGGCTGCAATGTGGGCGATTGCGGCAGTGCATGCTATGACCGTGAGTGCTGTCACGGTCGGTGAGGCGACGATGGGGGACTAGCGTGGTGCGTGCCGATGGGCCGGGCTTGGGCCGGCCCGGCCCGGCCCAGGCCCAGCGGGCCTCCAATGAAATCGGGACGGCCGGCCGGGCCTCACAAATGAAAAACGGGCCGGGGCGGGCCTAAAAACCTGGGATATATGGGCCCAGTCCAAGCCTAGGCCCAATATTTAGGGCGGGGCTTGGGTCAGGCCCGGGCCCAATCCAAAATTTTTTTTTTCCTTTCTTCCCAACTTTTTATTATAAAGACTTCTTCTTCAACAAAGGGCAAAGTTTTTGTAAACGGACCATTGAGTATACAATCACTTTTTCACGAATTAACCCCCTTTCGAAAAGGCAAATTGATGTTGATTGACCATTAACCACGGATTAAGTACAAAAACTAGTTGTTCTAACCCACACATACTGATTTTAAGTGCAAAATTCAATCTCTTTCGTAATATGGTGTAAAACCTGTAAATGTCAAAGAAAAATAGAGTAGATCAAACAAAAACAATAACGAGATCGATGAAGATAAAATAACATCTTTTCTTGTTACATTCAAATTCTTTGGTCATTTAAAGAAACATGAGATTATTCTTCAAGGCTCTTTAACACGTCACCCACTTCATGAAATTAAATTTAGAATTCAATTCACCTCTTTTGGTTTGAAACAAAAAGAATACATAAATTTTATTTATGTTTAGAATACATGATAATTGTTTTTATAATTATTCCCTTAGCTTGTGATGTAGAACACAAAGCAAATTCTATAAAATACATTAAATGAAAGCCCACTCAGAAATCATCAAAAACACGTCACAGTCACCATACACCCATACTTCTCTGCGTATGTTAAAGAAAATACTAATCATATGAATTCAATAACACCTCAAAAACTATTAATTTAACTAAAAAGATCCAAAATATCAAAAAAATAATAATGTAATAAAATAGACTTCAAAAAAAAATAGAAAAGAAAAAAAATTTAGAGGGGGCTAACGGGGTCGGGCGCGGCCGGGCCAGAACTGGGCCAGGCCAAAACCGGGCTTTTTCGGGCTGGGCCGGGCCGGGCCGGAATTTTTTCCAGATTTTCTTGGCCTGGTCCAAGCCCTGGCCCCAAGCCTAACTGTTTAGGGCCGTCACTATTCACCGAGAGGGCCGGGCCAGAAACGGGCTGGGTCGGGCCAGCCCGCGGGCCGCCTGGCCCTTTTGACAACTCTAGTGCGTGGGGCAATGATCTTGGGCTGCCGACGAGATGGTGTTAACTGTTAGACCCCTCATATTTAAATGCTTAAAAAAAAGGAGGGGGAAGAAAAGAAAAGAAATTAAAATTAGAGAGTTTGGGACGCAATGGGTATTTTGAAATTTTAATTGTTTTAAGAATATAAATATATATATTTTATGTGTCTGATAGTTACGTACATTCATAGAAGCACAACAAAGTTCAGAAAAAATCTCCAGAGAATCCCTAGGAAGAGCCTTTTGAGAGTTTGATCATTACTTCGAGATAAGAATTTATTTTCGGGTATCGAATTGAGGTTTGTAGTTAGAATCCTTACGAATTTTTATTATTGTCGGAACCCTAATTGGAACCTTTGGGTATATTAATTTTTAGGGCTTTTGATACAATTGGATTGAAAAGATCAGATTTTGGGTTAAATTGGGCGACTGAAGGTAAGGGTTTACTTTGTTGAAATCTGAATCAGCGTCGGACCAATCATCTTAAGTTTGTGCGGATTAATTTCTTCAAGTCTTGTTTATTTTGCGTAAACTTTTTGTTTCGTTAATCGGCTAATTGAAGCCATTACCGTTGACCATTGATCAGCAGTTGTTATATCTGGGGTTTTTAGATCCCACATACCACAGTACACGCCACCCTAAAAAAAAACCCCTTACTGTTAAATCAATTCGAATTTTGTTGCTTTTTGGGAGACTGCGATTACTCGTCTTCCTTTAGAGGTCGTTCCGCCGCCATTACTGTTACTCATTACCCTCTCTTGTCTGTTTTATTGACTCCTGTTGTGAGCCAGTATATGCCTGCCATGTACTAAAGTCCAAAATGTTTCTTTTGTTGATTTTTCCTTTGTGCTGAGTGACTAAGCCGTATGGCTATAAACCTATATATGTGTCTTGTTATTCTAGGCATTTTGAAGACAACTCAGCCATCATTATGAATTTAGCCAATTTAAATGCAACTCTCCAGTTATTTTTTAATTGCTAAAGTGTTGAAAACTCCTCCCTTTCTTTTGGTTTCAGTCGTGAATTCTGTGTAAGTGACAGATCATGTGTCACTTTTAATTATTTTGTGCCCGCTCTTATCCTTCATTCAACCATTGTGGGGTTAAATAAACACTAATTTAAGTGATACAACTCCGATTAAATTCGTCTTTGCCTTATCTGCAATCTGCGAATAAAATTTTGTATATTTCAATAGCATGTGCAATAACTCCCTTCTTTTTGCCTGCAAAACCTGGTTATGTTCAGCCATATAATTTTGGGTAACTACTGAGCGTCACTAAGCGTGAACCTTAGTATCTGACCAATATGTTTAAATCATCTAAGTGACTTGTTGGTGTCTCGCCTATCTTATTGGTGGTATGTGTGTAGCTTATTCTGTGAGCCATGTCACAGTGTATGTGACTTCCTATTTCTGACTTACCCACGTGGATTGGAACGTGGGCTAGCTCAGTGGGATGAGCTAGAGATCGCGATCTTATTTTCTGAACCTAGTTCCACGTGCCAGTGATGGCATGTGTGACCTTATTCTGAATGGCTCTCTAGTGTCAGTTTCTGTATAAGAATACATTTTGAAATTTTGTCTTTCTACGAAACATATTTTGTATTTTGACAATTCTGGTTCGTATATGTTCTGTTAAAATTCTGTACGTCCAATCTTGTTTTCTCAGATATCTTTGTATCCCATTTTGATTGGTCCGTTGAGCGACCTTACTGGGCATTTGGCTCACCCCCTTATTATTTTACTTTCAGGTGATCAGTAGAGGGGATTGGATTACGGGCCTAGCAATTTGACTGAGAGCTAGCGGTATAATCTCAGAGCTACTTTGATTTTTTTTTTTAGAAATTATAATAAGAGAAAATATTTGGATTTCGATGTTTCATTTGGAACTCCTGTAGGAGTAAATTCGGGATTAAATCACTGTTTTAGGCCTATTTGACATTTAATTGTGAAATTGGAGATTTTCTGATTAGATGCTCTGAATAACCGGTTTGGGAGACTTTTGGAAATTTGAAGTTTTCTGACTTTGTTATTTGATATTAACGCTCCGGAAATTCGGGGCGTTACAGTTGGTATCAGAGCGTAGGCTTATGATTCTGTAGACTTTAGAAACGTGTACTAGGAAGGTTACTTAATTGACGAGAGTACTACGGAGAAGATCTTTATATTTTAGTTAAACGTTAGGATAGCTCAGTTATGTGAATTCGTTCAGGAAGGTATAACTAGTTTGGCTTGACATCAGAGTGCGCAACGAAAGCATGATGATCTTGGGTGTGACGCGTAAGTGCTTATAGAATTGGCTACCCATTTTGGCTAAGTCAAAGCGGTATGTTTTGAAGGGTATTCGATTGTATCAATTTTGGTGACAGATTAATAAAAAAGAGATGGGCAACGTGTTGCCTTCAAGTGATCACATGGTTTTTATTAGTGAACTTTATAGATATAGCATTATTACAATTTTAGTTAGGCCTTACGCATTGAGTATGGTCTTGGTAGTCAATGGAATACGGCTAAGAAGATTGAGTTTGATGCTATGTTGAGTAATCATATGTTTGAAGGATTAAGAGATTTATGGCCACAGAATATATGACTTAAGAATTTGAGGTTGGCAATAGGATGGGTAATGCATTTGGCTGAGAGCGTACCAATAATGTGGCAGCTTTAGTCACTAGTTAACCTCAATATTCAGTGAAATGTCATTATGAGATGACTGCAATTGTTGCTTTCTATAGGTATAGATTTCAAACATTTACATACTAGTATAAGGATGGGGAGGTAATGAGCATGGAAGTTGGAAACGAGGGTTTAGATCCTATAGAGCACATGTCTTATGAGACGAGGAAATTGCTTTGTACTCTGGTACACCTTCGACTTGAAGTTAAGCGTGCTATTTAGGCAGCATTTGAGTTCTGAGAGTTCTTTATAATAGTTGAACTTTATAGTTGAACTTTTTTAAAACTTTACCCGTATGTGGGTGATTTGATTTGATAAGGTTTGTCTAATTTTTTTTAACCGCTACGTTTGAATTTTCTTCGGAAGGGGATTATTAAGAGAATGAGATCTTTTAATTGTGGTCTTATGGAGACTTTTGTTTTTATGGATTTAGATGCTATGTTTATATGTGGTGTTACTAATGATATGGTGGGTTAATATTTTATTTTAAGAACTTTGATAGTAGCCACGACTTCTAATGTGGGAGCGTATATGACAAGGTAAGGTCCTGAGTACTTAGAGCTTAAGTAAGGGTTTGGCTGATTGGGTTCTGAAAACCTAAGTTATAATCAAAATCCTATAGTATAGAGAAACATTGGAATTTGCTAAATTGTACTTTTGCGTGTTTGACAAATATTTTGGACAATTATATATAAAGTCATGAGAACTTCTAATGTATGGGTGGAGCAGGCTTGAGATGGTAAGGCGAAATGTGATTATAGTTGGCGAAAAGCCTAACTAAGGTTGTCGAATAACATGTAGCATGATAGTTAGATAGAGCTTTTGTAAGCCTGTGGTCGGTACGTTAGAGTGTTGAGATTTTGGAAGTTTTTAGAAGGTTATGTGATCTTTTGAAGTTCTACAAATGTTAGGGCGTAAATGATTACCTCTAAGTTTGAGCTTAGCATTAAGGTTTGATATGGGAATTATGACGTTTAATATCCGTCGGTGATACATTTTGGTACGGAGGTTAGGCACTGCTCAGCTATTATGATGTCTGTATGGGAGTTACGTAGCAAAATTCGAGGCCAAGTTTCTTGTAACTGGAGGGGTAATGCCCTAGATCTCAAATTGGGTTTGCGGTGAATTTGTAATTACTTGAATATTAGTGACCATCACTTGTTTGGTGAAACTCTATCGTTTAGTGACAACTAACGATATAAATGGAGATACAGTTGCATTATCGTGAAGGTTGAGTTAGATATATCTTTCAAGCACGCTGATTCATTGAAAACCGAGACATGATTTTGGATCTCACGTGTATTTATAATCTTTTGCACACCCTTTGGATTGAACACTTAGAATTATTTTGGGTAAATTTTGACCTATGTATTACATTAATGGAATAGAGGCACATTAGCAATTGTTGTTCAAGTTAGGTGTGTTATGCTGAATGTTAAAGTTGTATGAGTCGTGGGCTATTCCGATGATAAAAACCAGGTTGTGCCCAAATATATGGATCTAAGGTAAGCCATTGACTATATTTAAGTTGATGCGCTCAATACAGTCTTGTTTATTCTATAAGGTATTTCTAGCTTATAGTGGATATGGCAAGGTTGACTAGAAAACTCACGAGTTTAATTTCTTCAAATAATTGTCATAATATAAGCAGTATTTGGTAGGAGTCGCCACAACTTCGTTAGCGTTACAAAACCAAGAGGATATATATAAATATTCGATAATAGAGGAGATTTTGAAATTCTAAGTACATTGGAACAACGACTAAGTCTCAAACTTCGTAGCCATCGACCTTGAGGTTCTACGAACGTTAAAGCATAAATGATAGTCTCATAGATTTGAACTAGTGATATGACTTGAATGAGAATTGTAACGTCTGAATATTCGCGGGACATAACTTTCGGTGTGGAGTTTAGGCAGTGTACTGATATTATTTGGTTGCTACTAGAGTTACGTAGTGAAGCATTGGACATTATTAGTGCGGCGAGAATTGAAGATGAGTTTAAACGGGAGAAGAATGTAATATCCCGTTCCCAAATTAAGATTAAGGCTAACTATTATAAATTTACTTGGATTTTAGCGGCAATTTAATGGTACAAATAGAGAAAAGGTAAATTGTAGAGATGGCGTTTACAGTTTACAGTGTAGTAGAGCTTCTGATTTAAGAGTATTGATATTTGAGGCATTGTATGGATGGAGGTGCAGGACTTCATTATACTGGGATGAGGTAGAAGAGAGATGGTTGTTGGGACCAGAGTTAGTACAGTTGACTACTCAAAAAGTTAATTTGATTTGGGAACGTCTTAAAGCAGCTCAGGACAGACAGTGCAGCTATATATCTCACCGTCGTCGCGAACTTGAGTTTGAGGGAGGTGATCACGTATTTTTAAGAGTTTCACCTTGGAAGGGGGTGATGCGTTTCAGTAAGAAAAGCAAGCTTAGTCCTAGGTTTGTTGGGTCATTCGAGATTTTAGAAAGGATCGGTCCGGTGGCTTATAGAGTTGCATTGTCGCTAGAGCTTTCACACGTTCATAACATTTTTCAACTTTCGAATATGAGGAAGTATGTTTATGATCCGACGCACGTTGTGTCATATGAGCCTTTATCAGTGCAGGACATGAGGACCTTTCTTACGAAGAGCAACTAGTTGAGATTCTTGACCGTCGTGATCAGGTGTTAAGAACGAAAGTCATTCCCATAGTTAAGGTTTTATGATAAAACTATGAAATTGAGGAGGCTACTTGGGAATCTGAAGAATATATGCGACGTACTTATCCGCACCTTTTTGGCACCTCAGGTACATTTTGATTCCGAGGACGGAATTTTTATTTAGTGGGGGAAGATGTTAGACCCCTCATATTTAAATGCTTAAAAAAAAGGAGGGGGAAGAAAAGAAAAGAAATTAAAATTAGAGAGTTTGGGACACAATGGGTATTTTGAAATTTTAATTGTTTTAAGAATATAAATATATATATTTTATGTGTCTGATAGTTACGTACATTCATAGAAGCACACCAAAGTTCAGAAAAAATCTCCAGAGAATCCCTAGGAAGAGCCTTTTGAGAGTTTGATCATTACTTCGAGGTAAGAATTTATTTTCGGGTATCGAATTGAGGTTTGTAGTTAGAATCCTTACGAATTTTTATTATTGTCGGAACCCTAATTGGAACCTTTGGGTATATTAATTTTTAGGGCTTTTGATACAATTGGATTGAAAAGATCAGATTTTGGGTTAAATTGGGCGACTGAAGGTAAGGGTTTACTTTGTTGAAATCTGAATCAGCGTCGGACCAATCATCTTAAGTTTGTGCGGATTAATTTCTTCAAGTCTTGCTTATTTTGCGTAAACTTTTTGTTTCGTTAATCGGCTAATTGAAGCCATTACCGTTGACCATTGATCAGCAGTTGTTATATCTGGGGTTTTTAGATCCCACATACCACAGTACACGCCACCCTAAAATAAAAAAAATAAAAAAAAAAAACCCCTTACTGTTAAATCAATTCGAATTTTGTTGCTTTTTGGGAGACTGCGATTACTCGTCTTCCTTTAGAGGTCGTTCCGCCGCCATTACTGTTACTCATTACCCTCTCTTGTCTGTTTTATTGACTCCTGTTGTGAGCCAGTATATGCCTGCCATGTACTAAAGTCCAAAATGTTTCTTTTGTTGATTTTTCCTTTGTGCTGAGTGACTAAGCCGTATGGCTATAAACCTATATATGTGTCTTGTTATTCTAGGCATTTTGAAGACAACTCAGCCATCATTATGAATTTAGCCAATTTAAATGCAACTCTCCAGTTATTTTTTAATTGCTAAAGTGTTGAAAACTCCTCCCTTTCTTTTGGTTTCAGTCGTGAATTCTGTGTAAGTGACAGATCATGTGTCACTTTTAATTATTTTGTGCCCGCTCTTATCCTTCATTCAACCATTGTGGGGTTAAATAAACACTAATTTAAGTGATACAACTCCGATTAAATTCGTCTTTGCCTTATCTGCAATCTGCGAATAAAATTTTGTATATTTCAATAGCATGTGCAATAACTCCCTTCTTTTTGCCTGCAAAACCTGGTTATGTTCAGCCATATAATTTTGGGTAACTACTGAGCGTCACTAAGCGTGAACCTTAGTATCTGACCAATATGTTTAAATCATCTAAGTGACTTGTTGGTGTCTCGCCTATCTTATTGGTGGTATGTGTGTAGCTTATTCTGTGAGCCATGTCACAGTGTATGTGACTTCCTATTTCTGACTTACCCACGTGGATTGGAACGTGGGCTAGCTCAGTGGGATGAGCTAGAGATCGCGATCTTATTTTCTGAACCTAGTTCCACGTGCCAGTGATGGCATGTGTGACCTTATTCTGAATGGCTCTCTAGTGTCAGTTTCTGTATAAGAATACATTTTGAAATTTTGTCTTTCTACGAAACATATTTTGTATTTTGACAATTCTGGTTCGTATATGTTCTGTTAAAATTCTGTACGTCCAATCTTGTTTTCTCAGATATCTTTGTATCCCATTTTGATTGGTCCGTTGAGCGACCTTACTGGGCATTTGGCTCACCCCCTTATTATTTTACTTTCAGGTGATCAGTAGAGGGGATTGGATTACGGGCCTAGCAATTTGACTGAGAGCTAGCGGTATAATCTCAGAGCTACTTTGATTTTTTTTTTTAGAAATTATAATAAGAGAAAATATTTGGATTTCGATGTTTCATTTGGAACTCCTGTAGGAGTAAATTCGGGATTAAATCACTGTTTTAGGCCTATTTGACATTTAATTGTGAAATTGGAGATTTTCTGATTAGATGCTCTGAATAACCGGTTTGGGAGACTTTTGGAAATTTGAAGTTTTCTGACTTTGTTATTTGATATTAACGCTCCGGAAATTCGGGGCGTTACATTAACGATTGAGGGTTGGTGGTGACTAGAGCTGCAACTTGGGCAGATGGCCCAAGGGCCGGACCACATAGCTCATCCTTAAAAAAACTCATGTCCGTGCCCAACCCAGTCCACCCACGGGCCAAATGTCCACGCTCAGCTCACGAAAACTTTACTGCACATGGACTGGACACGGACTGGACACGAGCTATCACCGGATTGTCTATAGTTAAAAATTAGTTTGTTTTACTCGATTTGGAAGCATATCAATACTAGTTAAGTCTACTAATTAATCCTGAGTTTTATTGTACTTAATTTTCAAGTATATCAATTACTATCCAAGTTTACTTATTAGTATAATGAAAAAAAGTATAATATCAAAATGGATTCAAATATACGCATGGAAACTGATGTAGAAGAAAAATGCTACCCACGAGATGGTGCCACGTGTCACCATCTCGTGGCACCAAAACTGTCAGAACCACTAATGGGGAAGTGGAAAGCCTTAACCGCCCACCATTATGGTAATAACTCTCCACTTAGTAGTATTAACTGCCCATTAGTTGAAATAACACCCCATGAACCTGGTAACTCCCAAATCAATGGGAAATAACTACCCACGAGGTAGAGAGCCATATAAAAGGAGGGAAGAAAGGTGATGGGTGGTAAGTGATTTCCAATTAGAGTTTACACAAAATCTATCTTGAGTTTACTCTGACTTAAGCATCGGAGATTTCCCGCCGGAAATCCTTCTGGCGAGTCACCGGTGTTGTCTCTTTGTTGTGCAGGTCTATTCACGAATCAAGTTCCGAATTTCATCCACAACATTTTGGCGCCATCCGTGGGACACGAGATTCGTGAATCGACCATGTCTCAAAATCCTAATTCGCAAGCTCAGCAAGGTGGGGCACTTCTACCGCCACTAATTTGTGACCCGCTACGTGGAGGAACCACGTCTTAGCCTACCAATCGCGGTAAAAAGGTCGCAAGTATGCCAACAACCACCACCGTGGCACGAACCACCACAGTAGCAATACCCGCGATCCTTGTGGTGATATCACCAGCCGTGGCAGCGATATCAGCACCCGTAACAGTAGTACCACTAGCCGTGACAATCACTCTTCCCTCCGAAAGCACTGTCCTACCTCCATTTCAAACTATCGGCACATCCGAACCTCCCACAACTGGTGATATCCACACTACTCCACCAGTCATGAACAACGAAGCCGACTTGATGGTTGTTCTTCAGGCTATGCAACAGTCCATCGAACAGCTACAGGCAGTTGTGAACAAACCACCCCCGCAGTCAGAACCAAGAGTTTTGAAGACTCCGGAGCGGACAAATCAGCATGTAATACAAGGAGAAGATGGACAGTCCGATGATGAACGGCGTAACCCAAGGTCCAAGAGACAAGATGAAAGTTGTTATGAAGCTCATTATACCAAGAAGGACTCTTATTATTACCCTGGTGAACATCGTGTCGAACGATATACCAGCGCCCCGGTCATCGTTGGGCGGCCATTCACTAAAGAGGTTGATCACTTTCCTACACCACCAAGCTTCAAGATGCCTCCCTGTGAATCGTATGATGGCACAGGAGACCCGATGGAACATTTGGCTCACTTTACCTCAGGAATGAACCTGCATCTGGTCCCTGATCAGATCATGTGCTGAGCGTTCCCAGTAACACTGAAGGGAGCCACACATGTGTGGTTCCAACACCTCGCGCCCCGCTCTATATCCTGTTGGGCTCAGTTAGCGGAATCCTTCCGCAGCAATTTCTTGACAAGTCGAATACAGAGGAAGAACTCCTCGGCTCTTTTTCGTATCGTGCAAGGTCCCAAGGAGTCCCTGAAATCCTACTACGCCGGTTTCAATACCGAAAAACTCCTCATTGATAACCTAGATCTAGGGGTGACTTTTACGGTGATGGTAAGAGGTGTGAAACCAGGGACACCATTGCGGTTCTCGCTGAATAAAAGACCCCCGGAGAATATGACCGATCTACTTGATTGAGTAGAAAAGTATCTTCTAGTTGAAAAGGATTCGATGACCACCCAGGATGAGGGGATTTCTGGGCAGAAGAGGCGTGATCGTCCGGAAGGGAGGATACCCGAAGAGCCTAAATGCTCACAGCAACCCTTTCTAAACACTTCACCCCTCTTACCATATCTCGGGAGCATATTCTCAACCAGATCAAAAGCCAAAACATCTTAAAGTGGCCTAAGCCGATGAGGATGCCCGCCGATAAAAGGGACGCCCAGCTCTACTACCATTTCCATAAAGATCAAGGCCACACGACTGAAGAATGCAAAGTTCTTCAGCGCGAGATCGAGAACCTTATTGCGAAGGGGCACCTCAAGCAATTTGTCAATACGAATGAACGCCAGGGAGGTCGGCGAGGCAGAAGTCAAAGAAGGCACGAGGAATCGGTCCCCAAGGAACCCCTGGTAATAAACACAATCTCTGGAGGCCTAAGTGCTGGGGGAACCTCAAAATCAGCTCAAAAAGGCTTACGTACGACAAGTCAATTTGACGCAGGGACCAGCTAAGCGCCCCCGGGCCCCCACCACTATAAGCTTCGATGATACAGACCTTGAAAAAGTCATTACACCGCATGATGATGCTCTGGTTATCTCCCTCCAAATAGATGTGTATGTCATTAAACGCATCTTGGTGGATACAGGAAGCTCTATAGATATACTCTTTGAAGAAGCTTTCTCTCAAATGCAGATATCAAGAGATCGAATACGGTCAGTCTCCTCGCCACTGTACGGCTTCACGGGAGTATCCGCACCAGTTGAGGGAGTAATTCCCCTGACTGTAGTTGCTGGGAAGTAGCCGTTTCAAGCTACTCAATCAATCGACTTCTTGGTAGTCAAGGTCAAATCAGCCTATAATGGAATATTAGGATGAATGGGCCTCAAAAAATTACAAGTTGTGGCCTCGACGTTTCACCTAAGCATGAAATTTCCAACTCCTAACGGAATTGGAGTAGTGAAGGGAGATCAAGTTGTAGCACGCAAGTGTTACATGGCTTCATGAAGAGTAGAAGAGGCGATCGCCATTGAAGACCAGCGAGATGAGCATACTTTCAGGCGAGTTGGGCCGGTAGAAGAACTTGTCTCCATAATGCTAGGAGAAGACGAAAATTGCCGGTTAAGGATAGGTTCCACGTTGGAACCAGTTCTTTGTGACCAACTAGTATCCTTCCTTCGCTTTAATGTGGATGTCTTCGCATGGAGCGCGGTAGATATGTCGGGAATAGATCCATCCATAATGACCTATCGTCTTTCAGTTGATCTGAGCTGTAAACCGGTGAAGCAGAAAAAGCGATCCTTCACGCCGGAGCGGTAAGCGATCATCAAGAAAGAAGTTGACAAGCTCTTAGAGGCAGGCTTCATCACTGAAATCGATTATCCAGAGTGGGTGGCTAATGTGGTCATGGTTCCAAAAACTGGGACGAACAAGTGGAGAATATGCATTGACTACAACGAAGGCCTCTTTTGCTATAAAGTCATGCCTTTCGGCTTAAAGAACGCAGGTGCCACCTACCAACGGCTCGTCGATAAGATCTTTAAGCCTTTGCTAGGGAAAACTATGGAAGTTTATCTTGACGACATGCTCGTCAAAAGCCTTTGTGCGGCAGATCACATTACCGATCTCGAAGAATGCTTCAGCCTCTTACGCGAATATAAGATGCAGCTCAATCCAGCCAAATGTGCATTCGGGGTCTCGTCGGGTAAGTTCCTAGGTTTCATGGTCTCGTACAGAGATATAGAGGCCAATCCTGAAAAAATTAAGGTTATACAAGGCATGACCGCCCCAAAGAGAGTGAAAGAAGTGCATATATTAACTGGACAGATAGCGGCACTTAGCAGGTTCCTCTCCAAGTCTGCAGAGAGATGTTTACCTTTCTTCAAGGCTTTGAAAAACATAAAAAACTTTGAGTGGACCGCCGAATGCCAAGCTTCCTTTGAAGCGTTGATAAGTTATCTGTTAGCGCCCCCGCTCCTCTCCAAACCAATTGTTGGGGAGGACCTCTTCTTGTATTTGGCCATAGCAGACTCGACTGTAAGTGTAGTGCTTGTTCGAGAGTAAGACGGCAAGCAACTCCCCATTTACTATGTGAGCAAAGTACTACAAGGTGCTGAGTTGCGTTATCCAGATACAGAGAATCTTGCATTTGCTCTCCTGGTCGCAGCCCAAAAGCTTCGACCTTACTTTCAATCTCACTCCATAACGGTGTTCACGGATAAACCACTGCGGTGAATACTCCACAAGCTCGACGTCTCGGGACGACTAGTCTCGTGGTCCATCGAACTCAGGGAGTTCGATATCCGTTATAGGCCGCGTCCTTCTATCAAAGGACAGGCCCTGGCTGACTTCATTGGTGAATGTACTTTGCCCATTGAAGATGAGGATCAGTTGCCCCAGAAAGAGTGGCCTTTTACCTGGACCCTCCATGTGGATGGTTCTTCCAATGCAAGCGGAAGTGGAGCTAGCTTAATCCTACACGGCCCTGAAAACCTCGTAGTGGAATATGCCTTACGCTTTGACTTCCCCACTTCAAATAATGAAGCCGAATACGAAGCTCTTATTGTTGGGATGCACCTTGCAAAGGCTATGCGAGCAGAAGCGCTTCATGCCCATAGCGATTCACAGTTAGTCATCAAGCAGTTTTCTGGGGAATATGAGGCACGAGGTACGAAGATGGCTGAATACCTCCAAAAAGTCACAAGGCTTGCAGAGACTTTTGTATACTTCAACATCACTCAAGTCAGCCGAGCAGATAATGCAACAACTGACGCGTTTTCACGCTTAGCGTCCCTTGACCCGTCGGGACTTAGTCGAATGATTCATCTCAAGCTTTTGCATGAGCCCAACATCATGACAAAGGAAGTTATGCAGACTGAGCATGAGTCGTCATGGATTGATCCCATCAAGGCCTACCTTCAGCACGACATATTGCCTGTCGACCGGAAGCAAGCCAAAAGTATCATCCTACGCTTGGCCCGATATGCTCTAGTAGAAGATGTGTTATATAAACGATCATTTACACTACCTTATCTGCGTTGCCTTACCCCCACTGAGGCAGATTACGCATTACGGGAAGTTCATGAAGGCATCTGTGGTCAGCACTTGGAAGGACGCGCGCTGGCACACAAAGTTCTCCAGCAAGGCTATTACTGGACTACTATGGAGCAGGATGCTATGAGTTATACGAAGAGCGATGCCTGCCAGCGTTTCTCCTCCATTCCTAGGCAAGCACCAAGTCCTCTGTCAACATTAAGCAACCCCATACCCTTTGCGATGTGGGGGATGGACATCCTGGGCCCCTTTCCCCCCGCCACTGTTCAACGCAAATTTGTGATTGTAGCTATTGATTACTTCACTAAATGGGTAGAGGCCGAAGCCCTGGCTTTAATCACTAAAAAAAAGTGCGAAGACTTCTTCTGGCGAGTGGTTGTTTGTCACTTTGGAATTCTGCGTGTGCTAATCACGGACAATGGGAAGCAGTTCGATAATTTAACCTTTCGAACCTTCTGCGTTAACTTATCCATTGAACAGCGTTTTACCTCCATAGCGCACCCACAAACGACTGGACAGACTGAAGTCACCAATCGCACACTTCTGTAAGGGATAAAGAAAAAGCTTGATGGCACAAAAGGGCTATGGGTTGACGAGTTGCCTCAAATCGTTTGGGCTTACAATACCACCTCACGGACCTTTACAGGCGAGACACCTTTCAGTTTATCGTTTGGCACATAGGCATTAATTCCCGTTGAAATTGGATTACCATCTTTTCGTCTAACAACGTATGACCCAGTCCATAATGAAAAAGCCCTTCGTGCAAATCTTGATCTCCTCGATGAGCGGCGCGAGCAAGCAACGATGTGCCTCGCAGCTTATCGACAGTGAGTCTCCAAGTTTTATGATAAACGAGTACGTCCTCAAATCTTCCGAGTAGGCGACTTAGTCCTGCGCCGCATCGAAGCATCCGCACCACGCGACGCCGTTGGAAAACTAGCGCCAAACTGGGAAGGCCCATATAAAGTTGTGAAGCTGGGAGGCCCAGGAGCTTATCACTTGGAAGATATGGACGGCAAAGCAATTCCTCATACATGAAATGCCACAAATTTAAGTCGCTACTACGCATGAGCAAGACCGGGGGCCATACTTATGTGCACTCCACACTTGGTCACTTACTAGATCTCACTCATGCATAGATCACTTTTGTAAAACTACGGCTTGTCACAGCCTAGTTTTCTTTGCATTCTTTACTTAGCGCCATATGGCCACATATGTACTTTATCTCTGCTATGAATGAAAAGGATTTGCAAGCAAGAATGTGAAAAAATAAAACCTTGATTGCATCAAAAGTTAAAAGTTTACACGTTGAAGCCCCAAGGCAGCAAAAGAAATTCCAAAAGAGGCTAAAAAAGCTAAATCTAATAGACAAGGCAATCCTAGTCTAATCATTCTGCTCAGCAACATCTGTTGGTAACTCCATCTCTTGAGAGCGACCGTCAGCTAGAGGCAGTTGCGGCCTTGAAGCAGCCATAGACGCTGACCCGGAAGCACCTATACTGCGGCTCATGGATAGACTAGTGAGTGCCCGGGAACTAGGAGTTTTCTTACGTTCGGCTTCTTCGGCCCGATGCTCGTTTTCAGAAGCAACCTCATGGGCGAATTTGTGCTCGTAGATGCTCATGTCAAGCTCAGGATGATCTTTCAAGACATCATTCTTGCATTCATTATAACCATGCACAAGCGCCCCTTTGGAATCACGGCGGCGTTGATCCAGGAAAACCTTAGATCTCTTGAATAGTTGCACAGCCTGAAGAGCTACCGACGACTTCTCGGCCTCTAAATCATTAACAAGAGCTGATAGTTTGGCATTCTTTGCGATCAGCCCAACGTTAGACAGCTCCAATCGCTCTAACTTCTTACTCAAATCTTTAACCTTCTTCTCAGCCTCCATGCGAAAGTTATTCTCTATCATTACCTTCTTCTTCTCCTCGTCCAACACTTTGTCCGTAGCAATCAGCTTCTCCGCGCCAATCTGCACCTGCGACATAGCCTATAAGACAAAGAGTTAGGATCAAACAACAAAACTTTCAAAGGAAAAAAGAGAGAAGAAATGAACCTGCGACATTAGTTGAACCATCCCATTGGCTGTCTCTGTGACGCCGTAGCCAGACAATGTCTTCCTATCCATGGGAATGATTGCATGGCTGGACTAATCCCATGCCGTGCACGGAGACTTAAACACCGACTCGTCAATAGACACTCCCCAGGCAGGGCGATGTGGGGTGTCAGGACGAACGGAAGATGATGTGGCTCTATTCCCAGCTCTGCTCGAGACTTTTCACTTCTTGGAAGTCTCTTTAGACCTATCCACAGAAGTCAAGCCCAAGACAAAATTTTTGGTTTGAGTTTCCGTCACCTTCGGCTGAGACCCAGAAACCAAAGCACGAAAATCCAAGTCCAGCATCTCCTCCTCCTTGACACCATGTATCGAAGCTAACTCATCAGGAATTATGTCTCCCAAAACTCCTTGAGCATTGAATAGCGGCGGATCTCCTTGCGCTCGTGACGACATGTTTTCTACACGCAAAATAAAAGTAAGATTACCATCCACGATTAGACAAACTCAAGGTTTGGTAAGAGCTTTACCAAGATCGTTTTCGCCCTCTTCCTCTTCCTCTTCATCTGCCTCGTCGACAAAATCTTGAGGCTCAGGGGAAAGATGATGCCGCACTCGCAGAGCTGAGCATTACTCAAGGAATATCTGGATTCTAAAGGCTCAGCCCCCTTAAGCTTCCTAATGTGCTCGAGGTCAGTCTCTGACAAGTCTGTTTCTTTTAGTTTATTCCAGTCTCTAGTCTCGCACTCAGCGAGCCATACATTATTGACTTCACTCCTTTGAGACTTAGGCTATTTAAGAAACAAAAATCTTTCCTTCCAATGGTGATTGGATGATGGAGGGTGCGGAAATAGGTTGGCTTCGACCTTTGGGCAACGACTCAAGAAATACCAACCTACCTGCTTAGTTATCATACAGATAGTAAAAAACCATCTGAATACTCTAACCCTAGGATTTAAACCTATCTTATGGCACTGGTAGATGAAGAAACTCATAAAACGCCATGCATGAGGAGAAAATTGGCCGGGCACAAGCCCGTAAACTTTCAAGACTCTGATAAAGAAATGATGAAAGCAACATATGCACGCCAGTTTCAGTCGGATGGATCTTGCCCATAACCAGCTCAGTCGACGCCTCTCTCTCACGGAGGATCTTTGTGGGATTCAGTGTCCCGAAGAGGACATCTTTCATCCACCACCTCCACCATCGGGTCCTTAGGCGTTAGGACTTGATTTATGTTTTTATTTGCTTATGCTCTCAGACTCCGTTATGTATTTCAAAACTTTTCATGGATGTTATGCGTAGTATTATTAAAACTTGGTTGAGTTTTTAATTCTCGCTCATCTTGCTGCACTTTTGATTCATATTACGTTTTTATGTGCTATTATTACCGGTCTTGATATACCTTTTGATGGTTATTCAAGTACTTATGCCTTCTTGTTCTTAAATTCCCTTGTTGGCTATAATGATTATCCATGGATGGATACATAAGTTGATCACTTTCACACACACCCTTGATCTTTTTCAATGATGTCAAAAGGGGGAGAAAATATTGTTGATTCATACTTGTGTGGATTTGATATGAGCATATATTATTTGAGTTAGGGGGAGCCCTATATTACTTTAGATAGAGGGAGCTTACATAGAAATCAAACACCATTTTATCTGTGATCATGTGCAAAAAGGTGATATTGTTCTAGATTTCGTGGACACAAATCACCAATTAGTGGATATATTCACTAAACCGTTAGATTCGAAGAGATTTACCGCTCTTAGAAGAGAACTTGGCATGTCTTCACCTATGTGACTAAAATGTTATATCTCTTGTGCAAAATCATGCAAGTTGCACTTCACATGCTTGAACATTCTTTCATATGCTTATAGCATGCTTTGGTTGATTTTTCTCTTTCCAAAATTATTGATTTTGTTGATATTCATTTAATGTCATTTGTCTTTATTGATTTGCACACACTTATATTTCTAAATTCTTTACACTACTTTTAAATGTGCTATTTTTGTAAAAGGTACTTGGTATACCTTTTGATGATTATTCAAATACTTATGCTTTCTTGTTTTTGAATGCCCTTGTTGGCTATAATGATTATCCATGGATGGATACATAAGTTGATCACTTTCACACACACCCTTGATCTTTTTCAATGATGTCGAAAGGGGGAGAAAATATTGTTGATTGATTCATACTTGTGTGGATTTCATATGAGCATATATTACTTGAGTTAGGGGGAGCCCTATATTACTTTAGATAGGGAGAGTTTTTTAATCATGATTTCTTCTCATGACCCCTTATGGTTTATAATTGAGATTGTCATGCTTCTTTGCGTTTATTATCTTATATATCTCATATTATTTGAATCAATGTTTGCCATCATAAAAAAGGGAGAGATTGTTAACCCTACGGTTATTTAACCTAGGATTATATTTGGTTTTGATGATAACTAACATTGATGTTTATGTTGTCTAACATGCATTGAGTTGATGAAGCAATATGAGCAATCTCATACTCATGCAAATGGACAATTAGACGAGCAAATCATTCAAAAACTTTCAACGAAACGCATCAAAGAAGGAATTCGTCGATTGAATTTTACAATGCTTTATTTCTTTCTTTGTAAACTAGATGTAGAGAGATGGTCGTTACGATGACTGTATACCTAGAACTTGCCCATAGGTTTCCCTTGCATGCATAAAAGTGTTTCATACTTTAAAAACAAGGAAACTGCATTTTCAGGAATGCAGTCAACTGCATTGGAATGCAGTCGACTGCAATTTGGGCAGTGAGGTATTACAGTCGACTGCATTGTGATGCAGTCGACTGCAATACTTCCAGTAGCCTATTACAGTTGACTGGATTTCAATGCAGTCGACTGCAAGTTGGAAATTTGAATTTCCAACGGCTACTTTGGGAATACAGTCGATTCCAATGGGACATTGCAGTCGACTGCATTTACCGTTTTGGCGCATTTAATGCTCCACCTACCCCAAACAGTCATATTTATTCCCACCTCTATAAATACTCATTTTGGGCATTGTTTTGATTCATCAATTGCATTCAAAGCTCTCTTATCTTTCATATTCTTAAAGATCAAAGCAATTGTTCAATCTCTCTTGGTTTTCATTGATTTTTCATCCATTTCAAGAGAGCATTTATTGTGAGCTTACATTTGAGAGATTTACACTTTCATAAGTCATCATACACTCATCTCTCTTGTTCTAGTGCTTAAACTTGTACTCATCTACTTCTTAAGAGTGAAATCTTGTACACATTTCTTCATCTAAAGTTTCTTGTATCAAAGCTTGGGGTTGTCAAGCTTTGGAGCTTTGGGTTTGTCAAAGCTTGTTCTTGATGTGGGCATAGCATCAAAAGATTGTAAGAGGTTCGATCTTGACCCGTAAGGAAGATCATACTAGTGGATTCTAGGGCCTTTCAAGGGACTTCCTTGAAGGGGTGGACGTAGGCTTGAGGGTATATCAAGCCGAACCATTTAAATCTCCTTGTCAAGTATCTCTAAACCCTTATCTCTTTACTTTATTGTTTTAAATTTGTGTTGAGATTGGCTAGTTTTCTTGCTTGAGATATTGTGTTTGAGGTTTGTTGGTTGTAGCTTTTCAAGTGTTATTCTTATCCTCTCTAAGTTTGAAGTATTTACTTGTTATTTTTTAAAGTAGTCTTAAAACCCTATTCACCCCCCTCTAGGGTTATCTTTTTGGTTTCAAGTGGTATCAGAGCAGGTCACGGGTTCGAGTCCCCCGATGTGTATCTGGGGAAGGGATTGTTGGCAGATCGGAGGTTGGCCGCGTCCATCTACTCCCTTGGGTACTCGACCGTGTGCGCTGGCTGCTGTGCCAGGACTATAAGGAAATAAAGTTGCGCCCTTACTAACAGCAATTGCTTTTGGTGCAGTGGTAAGCGCTTGATCCAAAAAATTGGTATCAGAGCTTTTTAGATGATCATGGCCTCTTCTTACCTGATCCTGACATGGACGATGTCATTGTCGATGATGATGAGGATGAGGTTGATGGAGATGATGGTGATGATAATGAGGATGATGCTGCTGATGCTGATGCTGATAGAGATGTCGGCGACGGGATTGATCGTGATCCACCTCCGTTGATCATTCCGAGTACACATGAGGCGGGCACTTCTTCCGGTCCTTCTGCTTCCGGATACGATGCATCAGCATATGCATGCCGATTTCAGTCGGATGGATCTTGCCCATAGCCAGCTTAGTCGATGCCTCTCTCGCATGGAGGATCTTTGTGGGATTCAGTGTCCCGAGGAGGACATCTTTCATCCACCACCTCCACCATCGGGTCCTTAGGCGTTAGGACTTGATTTATGTTTTTATTTGCTTATGCTCTCATACTCTTTTATGTATTTCAAAACTTGTCATGGATGTTATGCGTAGTATTATTAAAACTTGGTTGAGTTTTTAATTCTCGCTCATCTTGCTGCACTTTTGATTCATATTACGTTTTTATGTGCTATTATTACCGGTCTTGATATACCTTTTGATGGTTATTCAAGTACTTATGCCTTCTTGTTTTTAAATGCCCTTGTTGACTATAATGATTATCCATGGATGGATACATAAGTTGATCACTTTCACACACACCCTTGATCTTTTTCAATGATGTCAAAAGGGGGAGAAAATATTGTTGATTCATACTTGTGTGGATTTGATATGAGCATATATTATTTGAGTTAGGAGGAGCCCTATATTACTTTAGATAGGGGGATCTTTTTATCATGATTTCTTCTCATGACCCCTTATGGTTTATAATTGAGATTGTCATGCTTCTTTGCGTTTATTATCTTATATATCTCATATTATTTGAATCAACGTTTGCCATCATCAAAAAAAGGGAAATTGTTAACCCTACGGTTATTTAACCTAGGATTATATTTGGTTTTGATGATAACTAACATTGATGTTTATGTTGTCTAACATGCATTGAGTTGATGAAGCAATATGAACAATCTCATACTCATGCAAATGGACAATTAGACGAGCAAATCGTTCAAAGACTCTCAACGGAACGCATCAAAGAAGGAATTCGTCGATTGAATTTTACAACGCTTTATTTCCTTCTTTGTAAACTAGACATAGAGAGATGATCGTTACGATGACTGTATACCTAGAACCTGCCCATAGGTTTCCCTTGCATGCATAAAAGTTTTTCATACTTTAAAAACAAGGAAACTGCATTTTCAGGAATGCAGTCGACTGCAATTTGGGCAGTGAGGTATTACAGTCGACTGCAATACTTCCAGTAGCCTATTACAGTCGACTGGATTTCAATGCAGTCGACTGCAAGTTGGAAATTTGAATTTCCAACGGCTACTTTGGGAATACAGTCGACTCCAATGGGACATTGCAGTCGACTGCATTTATCGTTTTGGCGCATTTAATGCGCCACCTACCCCAAACGGTCATATTTATTCCCACCTCTATAAATACTCATTTTGGACATTGTTTTGATTCATCAATTGCATTCAAAGCTCTCTTATCTTTCATATTCTCAAAGATCAAAGCAATTGTTCAATCTTTCTTGGTTTTCATTGATTTTTCATCCATTTCAAGAGAGCATTTATTGTGAGCTTACATTTGAGAGATTTACACTTTCATAAGTCATCATACACTCATCTCTCTTGTTCTAGTGCTTAAACTTGTACTCATCTACTTCTTGCGATTGAAATCTTGTACACATTTCTTCATCTAAAGTTTCTTGTATCAAAGCTTGGGGTTGTCAAGCTTTGGAGCTTTGGGTTTGTCAAAGCTTGTTCTTGATGTGGGCAGAGCATCAAGGGATTGTAAGAGGTTCGATCTTGACCCGTAAGGAAGATCATACTAGTGGATTATAGGGCCTTTCAAGGGACTTCCTTGAAGGGGTGGACGTAGGCTTGAGGGTATATCAAGCCGAACCATTTAAATTTCCTTGTCAAGTATCTCTAAACCCTTCTCTCTTTACTTTATCATTTTACATTTGTGTTGAGATTGGCTAGTTTGCTTGCTTGAGATATTGTGTTTGAGGTTTGTTGGTTGTAGCTTTTCAAGTGTTATTCTTATCCTCTCTAAGTTTGAAGTATTTACTTGTTATTTTTTAAAGTAGTCTTAAAACCCTATTCACCCCCCTCTAGAGTTATCTTTTTGGTTTAAAAAAGAAAAGTTTAAAACAAGTTTGATGCTTACTTGAAAAAGAAGAACCTTCGAACTCTTTAGAAATTCTCCTTTGAATGAAGCCTCTAAATCACCTCACTCTTTCTCAACACCACTTAAAGAAATGAGAAATTGTGAAAAGGGTAAAAGGTTTTACCCCTTATATAGAAACAAGAGACTCATCCAACGAATGAGATCTCACGATGATTAGATTATCTTGAACACGTGGCACCTTCTCTTAAAATGACTGGGGGGAAAAATTACATGTTTACCCCATGACGAGGACTACAACGTAGGCTAATAGATGAGCTACTTTGGTCCTAGCCTCTGCCGAGCAAACGAGCGCATTGGACCACACGCCTCTACTCTAGCTGAGTAGACGAGCTACTTTGGTCTTAGCCTCTACCGAGCAGACGAGCGCATTGGACCACACGCCTATACTCTAGCCAAGTAGACGAGCTATTTTGGTCCTAGCCTCTGCCGAGCAGACGAGCGCATTGGACCACATGCCTCTACTCTAGCAGAGTAGACGAGCTACTTTGGTCCTAGCCTCTGCCGAGCAAACGAGCGCATTGGACCACACGCCTCTACTCTAGCCGAGTAAACGAGCTACTTTGGTCCTAGCCTCTGCCAAGTAGACGAGCGCATTGGACCACACACCTCGATCTACTCTAGCTGAGTAGACGAGCTACTTTAAACCTAGCCTCTGCCAAGCAGACGAGCGCATTGGACCACACGCCTCTGCTCGGCTACACCGAGTAGACGAGCACCCTGGAATGCCTCTACTCGGCTAGGGCAAGTAGACGAGCACCTCCACACGCCTCTACTTGGCTAGGCCGAGTAGACGAGCACCTTGGTATGCCTCTAATCGACTAGGCCGAGTAGCCGAGCACCTCCACACGCCTCTACTCGGCTAGGCCGAGTAGACGAGCACCTGGGGTATGCCTCTGCTCGGCTAGGCTGAGTAGACGAGCACCTTCGTACACCTCTGCTCGGCTAGGCCGAGTAGACGAGCACCTTGATATGCCTCTGCTCGGCTAGGCCAAGTAGACGAGCACCTTGATATGCCTCTATTTGGCTAGGCCGAGTAGGCCAAGTAGACGAGCACCTTCGTACGCCTCTACTCGGCTAGGCCGAGTAGACGAGCACCTTGATATGCCTCTACTCGGCTAGGTCGAGTAGACAAGCACCCCACACGCCTCTGCTCGACTAGGCCCAGTAGACGAGTACCTTCGTACGCCTTTGCTCGGCTAGGCCGAGTAGACGAGCACCTTCGTACGCCTCTGTTCGGCTAGACCGAGTAGACGAGCACCTTCGTACGCCTCTGTTCGGCTAGACCGAGTAGACGAGCACCTTCGTACGCCTCTGCTCGGCTAGGTCGAGTAGACGAGCACCTTCGTACGCTTATGCTCGGCTAGGCCGAGTAAATGACACCCCACATACCTCTACTCGGCCGAGTAGGTGAGCACGTCATTGCGCCTCCATTCGGCCAGGCCAAGTAAAACGAAAGAATCCTAGCTATTAGAAGTGCTGAGTGGAAGATCTTTCAAAAAACCCAAGAATGGTGCCACGTGTCACCATCTTGTGGCACCAAAACTATCAGAACCACTAATGGGGAAGTGGAAAGCCTTAACCGCCCACCATTATGGTAATAACTCTCCACTTAGTAGTATTAATTGCCCATTAGTGGAAATAACCTCCCATGAACCTGGTAACTCCCAAATCAATGGGAAATAACTACCTAAATAACTACCCACGAGGTAGAGAGCCATGTAAAAGGAGGGAAGAAAGGTGATGGGTGGTAAGTGACTTCCAATTAGAGTTTACACAAAATCTATCTTGAGTTTACTTGGACTTAAGCATCGGAGATTTCCCGCTGAAAATCCTTTCGACGAGTCACTAGTGTTGTCTCTTTGTTGTGCAGGTCTATTCACGAATCAAGTTCCGGATTTCATCCACAACAGAAACAACGTTTTACAACAAAATATTAGAAAAAGACAAAAATCTCAAAATAATCTTAAGAAGTCTACTCCTATAACTGAAAAAAGCAAAAGAACTCTTTAAAGGTCTTTATGCTTAGAGGATTTTAAAGACTAAACACTACAAAAAAGTGATCTGTAGCGACGCTCTATGCTGGCGGCCACACGAAGGCGTTGTTGTACATGAGCTATGACGGCACCTCCACGACGACCGTTGCCATAGGATCTATAACAACGCTTTAAGCCGGCGGTTGCATGTCCAGCGCTGGCATAGATCATATTTTCACCAAAAAGTATAAGCGCCAACTTTGATGTTTTCTATGACGGTAGTCCTCCCTTTTAGCCGACTCACAGACCGTCGGCACAGAGCATGTGGTTTTATATTCCATTTTTCTTCTTTTTATTTTGATGTTTTCTTCCTCTTAACACACGACTATGGTTCATCTCTCACACGTCTCTCTCACACGATGCATCATCAGGTTCGACGCTCTCTCTACTCCTTCCTCTCTCTTCTTCTCCGTTCTCCATCAATTCGTCACTTTTGCTGCATTTCTCTTCTCTACTCTTCGCTTTTCTAGATCTGAAGTCTCAACTCTTCTCTCAAACGATTCTTCAATTTGCTTTAGGATTGAACACACTTTGGCATTCATCTAATCAGGTAACTATTTCTTTCACTCAAGCAACAATTAATGTCAATTGATCGTTTCTATGATGTCTAGAAAGCCTATTCTGATTCCAAGATAGCTTTGGCATTCTTGGTTTCATTTATTTTTTCTTCTCGCTGAGTTCACTTCAGAAAGTGAATTCGTAATTGATGAGGGTTAATTAAAGAAGAGACATAGAAACTCTTCTGATTTCACTAGTTTATCAGATCGATTTGTGCTGAGCGATATGTAACTTGGGTGTGAGTGTCTGAATGATTACATAGCTATAGAATAAAGTAAATTTGCTGATTACCCCTCCCTTATATTTGGTCTCTTTTTTGGCCGGCATTTTTTCCTGTGACATCACTTTTTACTCATAGCTGGTTCTGAATCATTTGGGAAATGGCATGGTTGTACTAGCATAAAGGAAGCAAAATTAGTCCCAAATATGATTTGCTAAAATGAAGGCATGTAGATAAATCTAGGGCTCCTGATAAGGTTAGACAGTTAATGCAGACGGACCTGAATTGAAGCAGTGATTATAGTCTCGCAAGTGCCAGATTAGAGTAGTAGTCTCGCGAGTATGCTAGCATTTCTGCATTTCTGTATTTCTGGAGGAGAACTCAAACACACGTGTTTACAAATGGACTACTCCAAGGTGTCATGTGATTTCTTTGAAGCATTAACTTACATAGTTTGGTGATTACCTTCAGGTCCTTCCTTTTGCGTGGATGAACTGGCTTGTTCATATACGAGTGCTGCCTATATTACTACTACATGCGATCGGATATGTTAGGATTTATTCAAACCACATTTTTCTTTGGTTACATGGCTTGCATATGCTATGGTTTCTTTTTTATGCTTGGAACTGTTGGTTTTCGTGCGGCCTTGTTCTTTGTCCGTCACATATTTCGTTCAATCAAGTGTGAGTATAAGTTGGATGTTGGTTTGTTAACAAGTAGTACTCCTTTTTAGTGGCCATTGTTATGGGTGTTCTCCCTTTAGTTTCAAAAAGGATGCTGGCCGTTTAAGTTACTGATGGACATAGTTATTGGAGCATGACTCAAACCTTTTGCCTTTGAATTAGAATAAAAACTTAAATCAACTACTTGTATTTCAAGTTCATAATACGTATTGTTGTGTTTCCTTGGAACCCGCTTCCTTCCTAATATTCTGTTGTCACAAGCCTCTTCATTGTTAGAGCTTGTTTGATAGGATGGAAAAGAGTTAAGCCAAAATGGGATTTTCGATGTGTCGACTTTTTAGTGTCATTCTTGTTTTTTGTTGTTTGGTTTAAGTTTAGATTCAGGCGTATATTTTTAATCTAACTTGATAACTTATTCTGTCTTTTGTATGCATGTTATTTAGATTATGCAAATAAATTGATCAATGTCTTTGGAAATGTTTTCTTATAACATTTGGGTGTACAATATCTCTTTGGTTTTTCGGTTTCAGAACCAACACCGCAAAGTGGCTGGGTGCAGCAATAGGGAGATGCCACCCATAGACACTTCACTTGGTGATGCCGATGACAGGCGTGTTATCAAGATGAACACTGAGGCCTTGGATGTTGATGAGGCTAATCCTGAGACTGTTGTAGCAACTAAAGAATTAACCAACCAAGGGGGATCTACTGCTGGTTAGTACTTTATTTTGCTGTTTACTTAACCAAGGGCAGCTTCTATGGTAAGCATTTTTGAAAGTTTTTGTCTTTCCGTAGAGTTTAAGCTTCATTAGTAGTTCCTTTGTGACACATAAGGAACAGGGCCTATCACTAATGAGTAACCTTATCACTAAAAATCCCAACCATAGTTTCTTTCTCGGGCGTTTATTGATCTATCCGTAAAATTGAGAAAAATTCCAAAGAGCAGTAAAGTGAGGGCAGTATTATTCATAAACCTTACAGAGCTTACCTTCTTAAAAAATTTGGAACAAATAACATCATTACCTGATATAAGCTGAATGTGGGATGAAAGAGTAGGACTCTTCTTTTGGGGGGAAGTTTTCAGTGAAAACTTAGCAAAAAGAAGCAGAAGACAGCCATGGAAGACCTGTGTAGGGCCAGAACACTAAAATCCTCCATTATTTTTCAGAATTGTTTTAAATTCACAAGAAAAGGAAGATCTATATCACACTTTCTTTTCCTTAGGTCATGCTTTTCAAGATTACCTTTGAATACTATCTTAGTTTGTGTACATATCTATTGCAATAGGCCTCAACCAGTTAATTGACTTGAGTTTCAAGTATTTATGCTTACTGAAAGTTCCCAAGTATAGGTCCTTGTTCCCAGCTACTCTTCCAATCCTTGCTTGCCATCTTCCACGCTGGTGGTGTTTGTAATTGAAACGAGATACAAAGATAAATTAGAAGCACTATAATAGATTATGAGCTGTCATTTCTGTCATGGTTAAGGTTCCACGCCAACGTGGTTAGAGTATGTCCCTTCATGTGCATGGTTAAGGTTCATGTTTCATTCCCCCAGAAAAAAGGAACAAGTGCACAGTTGAGGCCAAATCGTGTTGTTTACGCCAAGTGCGTGACACCAACAATGCATGCAGTTTGAAATTTGGCCAGTAACGTTGAACAGATTATGAGCTGCATAAGAGAGGTACCAGAAGTTGGATTACCTCCCAAATCCCCTTGTGAGTTTGGTTGTTTGTGCATGCTAGTACATATTGTTCTTCATCTGAATTAACTAATCCGTGTATATACTATTCAGATCTACTATTATTTCTGATCAAAGTCTTACTGTAATGTTGTTATCACTTTTTGTTGTCTCAGTATCTTAAATAATGTCAAGTGAGGTTGTGCATTCTTTACCACGCCAACTCTTTCTCCATATGGTAATTCGTGTTCTACTTTGTTCTTGCTTGCAGAAAAGATTCACCACAAATGGCTATCATGACTAGCCTTAAGAAGAAGTGGAGGGAGTATAAAGTGAATAAGGAATATTTCAATCCAAATGACATTTCTGGATCCCAGAGGAAAATTGCGAATGAGACCAGGGTTGATAGGGACCAGTGGAACACCTTGGTTACTTCTTGGCAAGATGGTGATGTGCATGTATATTCTTGATGAAAGTATATAGCAAGTATTGTCGCTAATGGATGAAGTCAAGGCAAAAATGGCTAAAATGGAAGAAGCTATTAATCAACTCATGCGTCAGAGTCAAGGACAGTCCTAGTTCTCTAGCTCTCGGGTAATTTTTCGCAAAATCTAACTTTTAACTTCCTTTTATGTTGTTGATCAATTGGTAGCTTTATCAAGATTTCATGATGGAAAGTACAGCTATGCAAGAGTAACAACATGCACCAAAAGCTTTTGCCTAACAGTTGAAAAATAAAAAGCACAAAATGAGATTCAAAGATGTGCTATTTGTGTTTAACATGTGAACATATTCTTTGTTGAACATATTTGAAGTGTGAAGCGATTAGCATATGTTGTACCCCTTTCTTATTCTATATGTTTAACACGTGTTACCTCTGTATTAGGTTGTTGCCGAGGTGAATGCAAATGGATTAATCTTGGTCTTGGTGGTTAATGTTGATCATATGCATGGGCCGTTGCCGGGTTGATTTGGAAATGTGCATGAGGATTTACTAGGTTTTGTACAAAATTGTAAAAAGTATTTGACTTCGCTTGTTAATTTTTAGACAAACATGTGTTATTGTTCTGGATTTGGATAGATTGTGGTTCTTTTGTGACCAATCAAGTCCTAATTTAGGTTTAACTTGCATTTGGTTTTTACTAGATATATGATATGAGAAAAGCAATGCAAGGCACAAACAAATCTTTATACAGGCGGTCGGCAATGTCGGCGTTGTTTAGCATTTTGCTCTCCTTTTCTTTTGGGTGATAACTTATGGAGGCGGTCAGTGTCGCAAGCATAAGTGAATTATTTTAATAAAAATTTCTAAAATAAGCCTATGCCGACGATTGCTTGTGTTGGCATAAGTCCATACATTTGAAGAAAAACAAATGCAAAACAAAACCTACAACGGCGCATGGGACCGTTGACATAGATCAATTATTCAACAATTTAATAAAATAAAAATAATACCTATCTCGACGGTTCTTAGTGCTGACTTTGCTATTTAATCTAAATATGTAACAAATTAGAAATTTACCTATGCCAGCGCCCATAACCGCTGGCATAGGTTGAGACCGCTGCTATTGATGACATTAGAAGACGGATGAGGGAATACTTTTAGAGACGGTCGACTGCTGGTATAGATCCATTCAAGTGCCGGCATAGGTCTACGGAAACGCGAGTAAAGGCGATGGCCCTGTAGCGCCGCGTAAGCCTACGGCGGCGATTTTTTCACTTTTCGCGGCGCCATACCGGCCGCCGGCGTAGAGCTTTTTCCTTGTAGTGAAAGGAAGAAAACATGCATCTTGTACATATAAAATTCATTTACCTATAATTTATGTCATATAAAAGTTTGACGGACTGGATATCTCACTGGTTGGGTGGGCCTTTAAAAACATTTGTCCATGTCCAACGCATATTTTTTACGGACCTAAAATTTTGTGTCCACGTCCACCACGTTCTTTATAAAGGTAAGTTCACGCTCATATTTCTACGGGGTGGCACGGATTGCCCAGCTCAAGTTGCACCCTTAGTGATGAAGGCATGGATAGTGGTGATGGGGGCAGCGACGGTTGGGACATGGTGGTGGACCGGTGGTGGCTAGAGAGAAATAGATGGGAATTAGGGTTATGAGTTTTGAAAAAAATTACTATTTTTCCCTGGGTGAATTAGCACGTGAGTTTTAAAGAAGGGCGTAACTGTCTTTTACACAAATTACCATAAAAAAAAACTTTCTATGGCATATAGCACATGAAAAGTCTTCCCCCCTTATATATATATATATATATATATATATGGGAACTGATCCATTGCTAGCGCTAGCAACTTAACCCAAGTTGCTAGCGCGATCTGTCTGTCCACAACAACAATTTTTTTCACCGTCCGCAACATAATGTAGTGGACGATAAATTATCGTCCGCTACATTATGTTGCGGACGGCCAAATCGCACTAGCAATGGATCACGACCCATATATATATATAGTAAAGCTGAAGTCGAGAAAATGTAGATTTTATTTATTTTTATTTAACATGTTTATCACTATGTTATTTGCCATTCAACTAATCAAACGAGTTTCACATTTCTCTTTCTTCCGTGTCAACATGTCCCAATTAAAAAACCAATTCATTAGATTATGTATAACACCTACCTCTCTCTCTCTCTCTCTCTCTTTCTCTCTCTCACACACACACACGCACACAATTTTAAATTTATACCTCTCAATCAAATGTTGACACTTTCCTATGTTTTAGACAAGTCTAATATTTTTTCACAATTTAACAAACCTAATCTCCCTCCTTGTAAGTCATATACAGATATATGTACATAGTTTTTTTCTCTCATTTTATATATTCTATGACATATCATATCTTTTTATACTTTTCTTGGTAAGTTTCATAAATACGAACCTTGACACATGGGTTACTATAATTATTGTTTACTATTTGGGAGTGACTATTTTTGTCATTTTATATTTCACTTCTTCATTTGTTGATGAAAGACTAACAATTGTTACTACAAGTGATAAAAGAACGCGTGAAAAGGTGAAAATAACAGTTTGTTACTATTGTTCATTTTTGCTATTTGATATATAAGTATGAGCTTTTATGAGTATTTTAGCAGTTGTTGCTCCACGTCTAACGCAAGGAATAAATACAAGTATGTTAGTATATGGAAAGGCTATTTTCATTGTTTAAGACATTGATTTTCTTCCTTATTTATTGGTAAAAGTGTAATGCTTCTCTTTAAAGAATATTTTTTCAAAAACAAAGATAAGAATAGCCTATTTCTTTTATTTCTTTTCTTGGTCAAAGGTAAAGGAAGCCATAAAATTTAATTGCCTTCTTGACTCCAAGAGATTCCAGAATCAACAATAAATTTAGAATCATTACCATTTGAGTTTCTCGCTTCTAAAAGTGCGATATCAAATATTAAAATCAATAAGTTCATTTTCTCAAAGGTGAGGGCGCTCTCTCACTCCCTCTGGCAAAAGGACAATGACGGAGTATCGTTGTGATGTCTTCGGTAACCTATTCCCAGAACCGTCTCGGCATATAAGTTTGCTTTGAACTGTAATTTTTTTTTAATTTGGAAACGAATGTTCTCATCCTCTCACGTACAGATTCTCTCCTTTATTAATAGCTGTAAGAGCAACACTTCTCAATGAAGTATATTTTAATAACAACAGTTGATGAAAATAACATTTATTTTATTTCTTTGATTGCTTCAACGATGTTCCCAGTGGAGGCAAGTCATTTAAACCAGCTAAAGAAAGTCATAAAGAACAAATTCCTTTCTTGACTTGAGGAGATATGAACCAAAAACGTCGATGGCATTTTTAAGACCCTTACTATTTGAGTTTCTCGCTTCTAAATGCGGTAATAACAAGTTTTAAATGAAAATATATAGACACATTTTCTTTAAGGTGGGGTTATGCACTTTGTCAAAAGACAATGATAGAGTATCGCTGCAACGTTCCCCCTGATCCCATGTACTTGTTTGGTATCAAAGTTTATCTTTTACAACAATTTTTTATTTTGGGGTAGGCTATTTTCACCCTCGAATATGCTAAACCACTCTATTGTTTGTCTTTAACGGCAACAGTTGTCACTAAAAATAGTACTCCCTCCGTCCCTAATTAATTGATCACTTTCAAAATTAAAAAAAAATTTTAAGGTATTTTTCCATGTTTAACTTTCTTACACTTTTTAATTCAATTTTTTTCTCCACATTTCATCATCTACCAACCCATTTTTCTCTTCCCTGGCCCATTTTCTTCCCTCTCTTTCTTTTGCACTCTTAGGATAGAATGAAAATCTCATAAAATATGACTCATATCCTAAATATGCATGCAAGTTAAACACGATCAATTAATTAGGGACGGAATGAGTATATCTTTAGTGACAAAAGGAGGTGAAAGTAACAATATTTTTTTATTATGCTTTTGGTTCAACGGTAAAGTGTACCTGGCAGAGGCAAGTAAGTTATACCTGCTAAAGAAATTCATAATTTTTAATTTCTTTTGACTCAAGGAGATTTAAACCAAAAATATCGAGAATTAATTTTAGGATCTTCACCATTTGAGTTTATCTCATCTAGTAGTCCGATAACAAGTGTTAATTAAAATTAACGATTTCATTTTCTTCATAAATTTATCGAAAAACAAAATGTTTTGTAAGCCAAACAATAGTTTTCCCACAGTTTGAAGGGAAGACCTCAAAGATGTTAAACATCAACATCTTAGTGTAATGTCGTTGAAATCTTATTGTTGGTCTGACATTTTATGTGCGATCATACGATGACCCCTCTTTAGTGTCATTTAAGGATAATCAATTATATCATTTAGAATGCATAACTTAGCCATGTAATGTAATACCCCAATATTTTTAATGGATTAATTTAAAATTTCTAGGGACAATTCCTTTTTTTTTTAAACATCGGAGTATTTATTAGCGACTTCTAGTGACGATTAGTGAAGCGGGGTAGCGCAACAACCCGTTAAAATTTTCCTAGCACATAAACTATCGTAAATAGTTAATTTGGGCTTTTCCATAATAATAGAAAGTTTTTGGTATATTTCGAATAAGAATAAAAAAATTAGGGGGTTTTGGGTAATTTTCCAACTTAGGGCTATATATATACACACACAACTTTTATAGAGCAGCCGTCCCAAACCCTTTCCCATTTTTTTTTTCTGAAGCTCGGTTGCGAGAGAGAGAAAGATACTGAGAGAGAGAAAAAACGAAGCCCATTTGCCGGCGATCAGATTATCTTTTTCAGTAAAATTCACTTTAATATACAAGTTTATATTTATGTATCCATGTGCGATTGATATTGGTTCAGGGTGCTCGGTAAGGGTTGTGGTAGAACCCCTAAATCGCAAGGGTATGTGACAGGACTGCCACTAGGCAACGTGCATGTAGGTTTTGGTGAGCGGCCATGAGAAGGGAAGAGCTATTGTCATTTATGAGAGTGTTGCGCAGCCATCTTACCAAGAGGTGATGGCTACCGTGATGGGGTATGGGAGTATTCTGAGATGACTGCGTGTTTGTGTGTGTTTTGATGAGTATAAGAGGCAAGGAAAAAGGGCTACCGTGAGAGAGAGGGAGAGGGAGAGGGAGAGGGAGAGAGAGAGAGAGAGAGAGAGAGAGTGGGGGGGGGGGGGGTGCAGCTGTATTGCTGTGTGCGTGGAGTTGGTGTGTGTTCAAGGGAAAAAGTGCAGGTGTGTGTGCTTAGTGTGGCCGTGGGGTGATGCTACCTTGGAGGGAACTGTGTGTGCGAGAGAAATGGCAGCTATATGTGTGAAAATGGTGGCTTGTGAACCTGTGTATGTCTGTGTGTGTGTGAGTGATATGTGCGTGCATGTATGTTTGTGTGAATGAGTGTGTGGCAATGTGAGTTGTGTGCTCCGGGGCGAGGTGTGTGTGTGTGTGATGTGTGTATTATGTGCCTGAGTGTGTGTTAGTAGAGGTATATGTGGGTTTGTGTATGTGCATGTGCGTGTGGGGAGGGGGGGGGGGCACTTGCATTTATATGTGTATGGACATGTATATATATAGTAGTAGGTGTGTGTTTGATATGTGGGTGTGTGTGGAGTGAACAATTGTGGGTGTATGTGAGGCTCGTGAGCAGTGAGTGGTTTGTGAATGAGTGAGAAATTGAGTGCACAAATCAAGAAGAGAGTAGTGGAAGTGGGTCTTGAGAAGTTGTGGTACCCAATGTTTGCACAGGTGTACCATAGACTAGCGTTATTTGCGGCGCATACGTTGGGAGGCTCAAAGTGATTGTTAGCATGTCAAATTTTATGGCGGGATACATTAGGCTAAGTTCGAATTTCTGGCAAAATTTTGTAATTTTCTGAAATTCCATGTATTTTTAATATTTTATGTAGTTTCAAGTTTATAAAATTCTTTTAAGGTCTTTAAAGTTCACCTTAAATTCTGGAAAAAAGTTAGAATAATGTTATCATAGTATAAGTACGTCCTAGTAAAAGTATGTTGATTTCTAGAGTTGATTCGGTATCGTTTTCGTATCGTATTGAATTTAGCAAAATGAATAATTTAAAAATAGTTTTAATGCCTTTTAAATTCTGATTTCTATTGTTATAATTTTTATAGATATTTTAAAGCTGTTATAAAAATTATGGGACTTTATTTTCAGCTAGAAACAACTATGGCTATTTATGGGGTTTTCTTGTATTTAAAGAAATTATTTTAATTCAAAAATATTCAAAAATTATATTTTCATTTCTTATGCTATATTAAGCCATAAATAAAGCTTAATGAAAATTAATATCATTTTTGGGTTATTTGTGAGCCTCGAAGAGTGTGCGGGACTTCTGGTTAGGATGGTCGTGTGTGGGACCTGCTTTAGGTTGCGTCATTCCGGGGTTAGAAGTGAGCATCGTTTGGGTAGTTGATATTAGGGTTATGGTGTAACAGTGTAGATTGCTTTCTAATAAATGAATTGCCAATTTAGGTTAATTCAAGAAATTTGGATTGAGGTTGATTAGTTTCGCGTAGCTTGGATCGAGGTAAGGAATTCAATCCAAACCCTATTTCGTTGCTCTGAATTCAAATATTTTAATATGACAGCTTTACGAACTTCATTGATCTCTGATTTTATTATTGATATAAAAATGTAAGGAATTCTATCTGAACCCTAATTCATCACTCTGATTTCAAATGTTTTATTATAATTAACATCTTTACGAATTTCATTCTGCTGTTATTTTATAATTTTCATTAAAGTGTAAGGGATTCTATCCGAAACCCCTTTTCATCAAATTAGTCTCATATGTTTAATTCTAAATTTTTATCGAATTTCATTGAACTCCAATTTTTGTTAATTTATTATGAAAATGTTTTGAATTTGCCCATGAAGCCTTATCTTGAGCCTTAAAGCGATCGACTGAAATTATGTTAATACTTATCTGTTTTATTGATTCGATCATTATACCACATTTTGAATCATACTTATTTCTTCTCAATATTGATATGAATTAGTAAATCTGAGAATTCTAAGGATGGCCTGTATTGCTGGCGGTATAAGGATGGTCTATTGATTGTGTTGAACTAGTACCTAAACGGACTAGTAAGTGTACATATGCATTGTAAAGTGTATTAAGCACTGACGTGGTGGCTTTGCTATAGTGTACTGCTCATGTTCAATGTTATCTATTCATGTTTTATTATGCCTGAAGTGTTTTGACTGACAGTTAATTGAGGGTTTGAGTTGATACTCGTCCTTATGTTTATATCGAAACTGTTGTGGTTTCATTTAAAAATTCTTTGAAACGATGTTATTTGACTTGAATGTAAAATCGTTTGAATCGCTCGTTTTGTTTAAATCCTTGATAAACCTTATTGGGCTCTCAAAAGCTCACTCTCTTTTTGTAACACCCCAAACTCTGAGGTTGGTTTTACGGTAAAAAAAACCCCAACTAATTATATTTTTTGACCTTTAGTGAAAAATTTGGTAAGCAATATTTTTGTCAACTTTAGCGACATTTGATTTAAATGAAATGTTGGAGATTAGTGTAGTTGAGTGTTATCGTTTATGACCCTTAGCAACAAAGTTTATTTTAGAAACCATAAGTCACAATTTAACGTTAACAGTTATAAGTGATATTGATTGAAGTGTTTAGTGACGATTAGCATGACCGAATTTTATAGGCAATCTTTAGTGACGATTAGTGAAGCGAGGTTATGTAACAACCCGTTCAATTTTTCTAGTACATTAATTTATCGTAAATAGTAGTTTGGGTCTTTTTGTAATATTATAAAGTTTTGGATAAACTTTGAAAATTACCTAAAGTCAAGGGGGTTTTTGGTAACCATTTTAGGGTTTATATATATATAAAACACTATGGAAGAGCAACCGGCCCTAATTATTTTCCCCATATTCTTCTGAAAGAGCAACCGACCCTAATTATTAGATTAACAAATTAGAGCAAGAAAAATGAGAAAAAATGGAGAAATTTGAAAATTAGGGTTACTGTTTTTGGTTACTGTTCACGCGAGGAAGACGACGAACAGTAACTGTGCACTACGCATGATGGCCCGTGGGGTCACCTCCGGCCACTTTTCCGATCAATGATTTTTTACAGTCTTAAAAGTTATTTCAATTTTAGAATTTCTGAAAACTTTTCAGAATTTTCTGATATCGTTTGGTATTTTTTATATTTTGCGCAAGTTGAAAATTCTAAAATCTGTTTGAACTGCTTAAAATGACTTTTAAATTCTGAAAATATTTTGTGTACTGTTTATATGATTTTAAGATGTTACATTTTGAATTTCAGAATTTTCAAAGGTGATTTGATATGATTTCAGTATTGCATTTATTTGGGCAAAATTAATTGTTTAATAATAGTTTGAATGATTTTCTCAACCCGATTTCAGTTTCCATATTTTTCTTACGTATTGTTAAGTTATTTTAAAAATTATGGGATTTTATTTTGACCTAGAATATTAACAGATATTTTGGACTTTTCGAGTATTTAAGGAATTTTTTTGTTTATTTGAAAATAATAAAATAATAAAAAAAAATAAAAAATTATATTTTTATTCCATATGCTGTATTAAGCTCTAAAGAATGCTTAATGAAAATTAAAAAATATTGTTTTGGGGTATTTCTAAGTCTCGAGGAGGGTGACGAGTTTCAGATACATTGGTCGTGTCACGTGTGTGGAACCCCCTCCGAATTTCATCATTCCGAGTAGAGAAATGGGTACGCTGTCGATAGTTATATTAAGTTTATAATATATTAGTGTGGATAGTGTTCTGATAAGTAACTTTGTCAGCCTAGGTTAACTCCGAGGACTTGATCAAGAGCGTTTTAGTTTCAGCTCACTTGGATCGAGGTAAGAGATTTTTATCCAAAACACAGTTTCATCTATTTGTCCTCATAAATATTTTTCTGTATTGTTATCGAATTTTCTTCGGACTCCGTTATAGTTGAAATGTGCATTGTTTGCCTTTAATGTCATGTTTTGAGCCTTACACGTTTATTGGAAATCCTATTCGATGCTCGGTATTTACTTCTCGTTGTGCATCGACTTAAACATTGTATTATCGTTTGTTGTCATTCTGTTAAATTGACATAAGATTCTGCATTGGTGTGTTTGGCGGGAGTTGGTGTATATTGGAGGATATTGGGGTGGGCTAGTACCTTGACGGACTAGCCGTGTAACACCTCACCTCGAATCTACGGTTAGGTTTGTTCCCGTAAATTTTCTTTCTACTTAAGTAGTAGTTTTTCCAATTGATTATTTTAGGATATTTAACGACAAATATTATAAGCGGTATCATTAAGGATCTTTGGCGATAATTTTTTTTTATGATTATAAGTTACGATGATGAAATTGGTTGCATGTGAATTATAGCAATATGTTTGTTTCTTTAGCGACAATATATTTTTATATATATTTAATGTCGACGTGTATTTTAGCGGCGTGTAATTTAGCGATGAACTATCTATCTTAGCATCGGTATAAATTTTAGAGATAATAAATTTTCTTTAGTAGCGGTATACTTATTAGCGATGATTTGTCAACGAGATGGCGTAACGATCCATTTATAATTTTCCTAACACATAATTTATCGTAATTATTCTATTATTGGACCATTTTCTCATTAATAAGTTTAGGTAAGAAAATTGAGCGACAAATGAAGGAGTAGGGTTTTCTTTTCTTAGTCTAACTAGGGTTTCATTCTACATATATATAATACATTTTCTGGGCAGCCGACTAAGGGCTCCCTTCAAGCCATCATACCCACTGACGTAGAGAGAGAGAGAGAGAGAGAGAGAGAGAGAAGAGGGCTTGATTGAAGAGATCGTTCCGGTAAGTTTTCTAGATCTTTTCCTCTCTTATTTTAGTAAATGGTTTATGGAATTAAAGGGAGGAATGGGAACTTAGCGTGAGATGGGTCTCTGTGAGTTTTTGTGGCTGCCGAGAAGTGGGTATAAGGGTATACGGTACCGCGGGGAAACTGTGTTTATATGTGTATGTATTATAGTGTGAAAAACATGGAAACTTCGTAGGTTAAGGTTAGTTTATTGTATGAATTCATGGGTGGGTTGAATGCTTTGATGTAAACCTGAATGTGTAAATAGGTGTGTTATACATATGGGTAAGTTATGAAAAGAGACAAAGGAGGGAGAGACCCACTGCCGTGAGGCAGTGGGTGTGACTTGTGAGTGGGTAAGTTGTTTGGCCATGCATATGGTGTGTTTTGGAGCATAATGGTTCAGGCTTGGTATACTTCAAGCATTGGTCGTGAGGGACTGGAAGATAGCAAAAGAGTGCTTTACTACCAACCTTTTCTAACCGTCCCAAGTCGGTAGCAGTGGAAGTCATGGGCTACAATTATGTCATGTTAGGTCTTGGCCCTTGTGGAAGTTATTGTCGTCAAATGTGCTAGATAAACATCCTTGAGCTTCCCTCCAACCATAGGGTTGGAATGCTTGAACAAGTTCTGATATGAGTAAAAAATATCATTATGACACTTGTCATTTTCTGGAGAAGTTAAACCTACCCCAATACTAATGAATAAATATAAAGTGGAGACTAACCACCTTCCCACCATTTACACAATTCATTAAGGCAGTAACCTCTCCATTCAAGACAATTAACTACCATTAGTGGGAATAATCTCTCATTAATATGTTAAAACTCCCTAATTAAATGGGGAAGTAAATAAACCACTAAGGAAGACCCTATAAAAGGAAAATGCGGGAACCAAGAAAGGCAAGTGAATTCATTTGAGTTTACATTATAATCTCCTGAAATATCTTATGACTTAAGCATCGGAGATTTCCCGCCGGAAATTCTTCCGGCGAATCACCGGTGTTGTCTTTTTCTTGTGCAGGCTTATTCACGAATCAAGTTCCAGATTTCATCCACAACAAGTTCGTAAATCAGAATTTGCAAGCATCCATAAAAGATATCTGTGATACCTGGACGAAGAATAAAGGTGCAACAGGCAGTGGGCATGTGGGGTAATATTTATATGTAGGTGTGGGAGACAATGAGTTTTGGAGGTAAGAGGAGATGGTGTTTTGATGTGCATGAAGGGAGTGTAAATGGGTATTACGGGAATAAGTTGGGTATTATGTGAACCTGTGTGTGGGGTGAGAATGTGGGGTGCTGCGTGAGGTATGCATGTGAGTGCAAATTGTGTAATGTGTATATGTGATTGTGTTGGGTTTTGCAGTTTGTGAGGGAGTGCAGGGTAATGGGAAATTGAGTGTTTATGGGTGATTGTGTGCTATGTATATGTGGGTGTGGAGAGATTTTGAGCTTCTGTATTCATATATCTATGTGGGTAACTGTAACGAGAAAGAAGAGAGAGCCAGTGGCGTGTAAGGAAGTGTTTTTTTTTTTAACTTGAGTAAATGAGGTTGAAATGGAGGGAATGTGGGTGCTGTGTATGTGGTGCAATTTCGAGTGATGCATGGGTGTAATCAGGTATCAAAATAATGCATGTGATGAACAGTGATGAGTTTATGTTGTAAAATGGTACACTGTGCACGTGCGGGTTGGGGATTTCACACTAGTAAAAAAATGTTGCAACTTTACAGGAAGAGTCGTAAGATAAAATTAGAATTTCTGTTAAATTTTCATATTTTTCTGATAACATATGTATTTGTTATATTTTCTGTAATTTCAGACTTATAAAAATCTTTTAGAGCCTTTAAACCCATGGAAATGTTTTACGAAAATTATGGTAATGTTTTTATAGAAGAAGAAAGACTCGGTAAAAATTTGGAAATTTTTGGAGTTGATTTACTATCATTTTTCCGTATCACATTGAATTTAGCAAAACAAAAAAATAAAGAAATAGTTTTAATACCTTTTAAATTATGATTTTTATTCCTATAATTTTTATTCATATAGTCAGGCTCTTATAAAAAATATGAGCCTTTATTTTCAGCTAGAAGAAATTATGGCAATTTATTGGTTTTTAGTGTATTTAAGGAAATTATTTTTAATTAAAAAATATTCAAAAATTATATATTCTTATTCCATATGCTATATTAAGCTATAAATAATGTTTAATGAACAATAAGAACATTTTTGGGATATTTCTGTGTCTTGGAGAGTGTGACGAGTTTTGGGGTAGGTTGGCCGTGTGGGAAACCGCTCCGAATTTCATTATTTCCGAGTAGAGAGATGGGTACGCTGTGGATAGTTATATTAAGATTATGGGTAAATTACACATGGCACCCCTGAGGTTTGCCCTAAACTACACACGGACCCCCTATCTTTGTAAATTACACTCCGTTCCTAAAATCTAGATTTCTTTGAAGGTGTTAACGGCTGGGCATAAAAAGACATTTCTGCCCTTGTATATAAGTACATAGTGTCTCTTGGGTTTTGGAGGGAAATTGAGAGGTCTGATTAATTGAGTTGGGATTTTAGGAAATGATGCTTTTTTAAAGCTAAACCTCAAATGATATATGATCTCTTTCTGCATTTTTCCAAGGACTCTTGACACACTTGGTATCTCAAACTTGATATACACGTTTTGAGCCTATATCAGTTTCCAAATTTAATTATCCTCAATGCACTAATAAAGTTCAAGAATTAATATGGCTTCCTGATGAAGCTTAATTCCATATAGGGATAGACACAAAGAGCATAATGTTACAAAATTCATCCTTTTGAAAATCTTAGAGATTTGATTCAGGGAATGACGGCTCAACTTTGAGCATCTTAATCAATATCAACTTAATCACATTTACTAAGGTTTCTGGATTGAGTCTCTTGAACTTGAACTTACTGGGACAAGTTCTTTAGAGCTATATATTGCTAACTGTTAAAAAGGTTGGATCGTTCTTGTTGCCTATGGAGGTCGAGGGCCTATAAGTTTGACGCCTTTTACAGATATACAGATCTCTACTATCTCTAGGACCTATTTTGCAAGTGGAAAACAGGAAAAAAATAGTTAGTCTTACAATAGAGAACCGAATAAATCTAACAGATACAAGTAATTAACTTTTTAATGTAATGGGGAAACTAGAATGTAATTTATGTAAAGGAAGCAGTTCTTTAACTACATTTGACAGTCTGAACTTGTACTACTATGGTTCAAAGAGTAGAACTAAGTTGGTTACCTGGTTTAAAACGATGTAAAGGTTGGTTACCGGGTTTAAAACGGTGTAATTGTTGATCTAACTATTCAGCTAATACATATGGTTCCTAATCAGTTGTTATTTCAATTGGATTAGTAAATGGGTATAGTTAGCATCTAACTTATCAGCTTTGGGGTAACGCTAATTATTCTACCCTTGAAAGCAGAATTAAAATTTTGGTTTTTGTAGTGCAAACAAAATGATTAATATCTTTGCTTTTGCTCTAAAAGCAGAAGAACTGAAACTTCCTTCTCTTGCCTCTGTTTTGCCTTGAAAGTCCAAAACAGGTACTTGTTCATGGCACCGTAGTATACCAGAAGCTTCAAATAAATTTTTTCCTCTTTTACAAGCTCCATGCATTACCACTGCCAACACTATTATCATCATCTCCTTTATTTCCATACAGCAAAACCAAAACAAAAATTTAGTTAGAAGGGAAAGAATGAAGTGAAGGACTAAAGGGAGGAACAAGGAGAAAGAAATGGGTCTGTAGAGGAGAAAGAGAATAAAGAAGAAGAAGAAAAACCCTAAAGGGCAAATGGGGTTTTATTCAAGAAAGGGAGGGTAGTTTAGGGATGAAAAAACCAAAAAGTAAGGAGTCAGGGAATCTATAGACAGAGTTAGGGTCCCTGTCAAATTTGTGTAGCTCCGTGAAATGTGGGTACAAACCTTAGGGAGCGGAGAGTAATTTACGAAGATAGGGGGGTCCGTGTGTAGTTTAGGGCAAACCTCAGGGGTGTCGTATGTAATTTACCCTAAGATTATAATATAGTAGTGTGAATAGTGTTTTGATAAATGACTTTGCCAACCTAGGTTAACTTCGAGGATTTGATCGAGAGCGTTTTTAGCTTCAGTGCTTGGATCGAGGTAAGAATTTTCTCTCAAAACCCTATATCATTGTCTGATTTCCAATGCTTTATTTTAACAGTTTTACAAACTACATTAAATGTTAATTTTTGTGATTGATATAAAAATGTTTTTAAACTGCCCATGATACCCAAATTTGAGCCATTTAA
>JAVXUO010003143.1:122500-136928 GCA_033065855.1 Escallonia rubra | reverse complement strand
GCAGTGAGTGGTTTGTGAATGAGTGAGAAATTGAGTGCACAAATCAAGAAGAGAGTAGTGGAAGTGGGTCTTGAGAAGTTGTGGTACCCAATGTTTGCACAGGTGTACCATAGACTAGCGTTATTTGCGGCGCATACGTTGGGAGGCTCAAAGTGATTGTTAGCATGTCAAATTTTATGGCGGGATACATTAGGCTAAGTTCGAATTTCTGGCAAAATTTTGTAATTTTCTGAAATTCCATGTATTTTTAATATTTTATGTAGTTTCAAGTTTATAAAATTCTTTTAAGGTCTTTAAAGTTCACCTTAAATTCTGGAAAAAAGTTAGAATAATGTTATCATAGTATAAGTACGTCCTAGTAAAAGTATGTTGATTTCTAGAGTTGATTCGGTATCGTTTTCGTATCGTATTGAATTTAGCAAAATGAATAATTTAAAAATAGTTTTAATGCCTTTTAAATTCTGATTTCTATTGTTATAATTTTTATAGATATTTTAAAGCTGTTAAAAAAATTATGGGACTTTATTTTCAGCTAGAAACAACTATGGCTATTTATGGGGTTTTCTTGTATTTAAAGAAATTATTTTAATTCAAAAATATTCAAAAATTATATTTTCATTTCTTATGCTATATTAAGCCATAAATAAAGCTTAATGAAAATTAATATCATTTTTGGGTTATTTGTGAGCCTCGAAGAGTGTGCGGGACTTCTGGTTAGGATGGTCGTGTGTGGGACCTGCTTTAGGTTGCGTCATTCCGGGGTTAGAAGTGAGCATCGTTTGGGTAGTTGATATTAGGGTTATGGTGTAACAGTGTAGATTGCTTTCTAATAAATGAATTGCCAATTTAGGTTAATTCAAGAAATTTGGATTGAGGTTGATTAGTTTCGCGTAGCTTGGATCGAGGTAAGGAATTCAATCCAAACCCTATTTCGTTGCTCTGAATTCAAATATTTTAATATGACAGCTTTACGAACTTCATTGATCTCTGATTTTATTATTGATATAAAAATGTAAGGAATTCTATCTGAACCCTAATTCATCACTCTGATTTCAAATGTTTTATTATAATTAACATCTTTACGAATTTCATTCTGCTGTTATTTTATAATTTTCATTAAAGTGTAAGGGATTCTATCCGAAACCCCTTTTCATCAAATTAGTCTCATATGTTTAATTCTAAATTTTTATCGAATTTCATTGAACTCCAATTTTTGTTAATTTATTATGAAAATGTTTTGAATTTGCCCATGAAGCCTTATCTTGAGCCTTAAAGCGATCGACTGAAATTATGTTAATACTTATCTGTTTTATTGATTCGATCATTATACCACATTTTGAATCATACTTATTTCTTCTCAATATTGATATGAATTAGTAAATCTGAGAATTCTAAGGATGGCCTGTATTGCTGGCGGTATAAGGATGGTCTATTGATTGTGTTGAACTAGTACCTAAACGGACTAGTAAGTGTACATATGCATTGTAAAGTGTATTAAGCACTGACGTGGTGGCTTTGCTATAGTGTACTGCTCATGTTCAATGTTATCTATTCATGTTTTATTATGCCTGAAGTGTTTTGACTGACAGTTAATTGAGGGTTTGAGTTGATACTCGTCCTTATGTTTATATCGAAACTGTTGTGGTTTCATTTAAAAATTCTTTGAAACGATGTTATTTGACTTGAATGTAAAATCGTTTGAATCGCTCGTTTTGTTTAAATCCTTGATAAACCTTATTGGGCTCTCGAAAGCTCACTCTCGTTTTGTAACACCCCAAACTCTGAGGTTGGTTTTACGGTAAAAAAAACCCCAACTAATTATATTTTTTGACCTTTAGTGAAAAATTTGGTAAGCAATATTTTTGTCAACTTTAGCGACATTTGATTTAAATGAAATGTTGGAGATTAGTGTAGTTGAGTGTTATCGTTTATGACCCTTAGCAACAAAGTTTATTTTAGAAACCATAAGTCACAATTTAACGTTAACAGTTATAAGTGATATTGATTGAAGTGTTTAGTGACGATTAGCATGACCGAATTTTATAGGCAATCTTTAGTGACGATTAGTGAAGCGAGGTTATGTAACAACCCGTTCAATTTTTCTAGTACATTAATTTATCGTAAATAGTAGTTTGGGTCTTTTTGTAATATTATAAAGTTTTGGATAAACTTTGAAAATTACCTAAAGTCAAGGGGGTTTTTGGTAACCATTTTAGGGTTTATATATATATAAAACACTATGGAAGAGCAACCGGCCCTAATTATTTTCCCCATATTCTTCTGAAAGAGCAACCGACCCTAATTATTAGATTAACAAATTAGAGCAAGAAAAATGAGAAAAAATGGAGAAATTTGAAAATTAGGGTTACTGTTTTTGGTTACTGTTCACGCGAGGAAGACGACGAACAGTAACTGTGCACTACGCATGATGGCCCGTGGGGTCACCTCCGGCCACTTTTCCGATCAATGATTTTTTACAGTCTTAAAAGTTATTTCAATTTTAGAATTTCTGAAAACTTTTCAGAATTTTCTGATATCGTTTGGTATTTTTTATATTTTGCGCAAGTTGAAAATTCTAAAATCTGTTTGAACTGCTTAAAATGACTTTTAAATTCTGAAAATATTTTGTGTACTGTTTATATGATTTTTAGATGTTACATTTTGAATTTCAGAATTTTCAAAGGTGATTTGATATGATTTCAGTATTGCATTTATTTGGGCAAAATTAATTGTTTAATAATAGTTTGAATGATTTTCTCAACCCGATTTCAGTTTCCATATTTTTCTTACGTATTGTTAAGTTATTTTAAAAATTATGGGATTTTATTTTGACCTAGAATATTAACAGCTATTTTGGACTTTTCGAGTATTTAAGGAAATTATTTGTTTATTTGAAAATAATAAAAAAAAAATAAAAAATTATATTTTTATTCCATATGCTGTATTAAGCTCTAAAGAATGCTTAATGAAAATTAAAAAATATTTTTTGGGGTATTTCTAAGTCTCGAGGAGGGTGACGAGTTTCAGATACATTGGTCGTGTCACGTGTGTGGAACCCCCTCCGAATTTCATCATTCCGAGTAGAGAAATGGGTACGCTGTCGATAGTTATATTAAGTTTATAATATATTAGTGTGGATAGTGTTCTGATAAGTAACTTTGTCAGCCTAGGTTAACTCCGAGGACTTGATCAAGAGCGTTTTAGTTTCAGCTCACTTGGATCGAGGTAAGAGATTTTTATCCAAAACACAGTTTCATCTATTTGTCCTCATAAATATTTTTCTGTATTGTTATGGAATTTTCTTCGGACTGTGTTATAGTTGAAATGTGCATTGTTTGCCTTTAATGTCATGTTTTGAGCCTTACACGTTTATTGGAAATCCTATTCGATGCTCGGTATTTACTTCTCGTTGTGCATCGACTTAAACATTGTATTATCGTTTGTTGTCATTCTGTTAAATTGACATAAGATTCTGCATTGGTGTGTTTGGCGGGAGTTGGTGTATATTGGAGGATATTGGGGTGGGCTAGTACCTTGACGGACTAGCCGTGTAACACCTCACCTCGAATCTACGGTTAGGTTTGTTCCCGTAAATTTTCTTTCTACTTAAGTAGTAGTTTTTCCAATTGATTATTTTAGGATATTTAACGACAAATATTATAAGCGGTATCATTAAGGATCTTTGGCGATAATTTTTTTTTATGATTATAAGTTACGATGATGAAATTGGTTGCATGTGAATTATAGCAATATGTTTGTTTCTTTAGCGACAATATATTTTTATATATATTTAATGTCGACGTGTATTTTAGCGGCGTGTAATTTAGCGATGAACTATCTATCTTAGCATCGGTATAAATTTTAGAGATAATAAATTTTCTTTAGTAGCGGTATACTTATTAGCGATGATTTGTCAACGAGATGGCGTAACGATCCATTTATAATTTTCCTAACACATAATTTATCGTAATTATTCTATTATTGGACCATTTTCTCATTAATAAGTTTGGGTAAGAAAATTGAGCGACAAATGAAGGAGTAGGGTTTTCTTTTCTTAGTCTAACTAGGGTTTCATTCTACATATATATAATACATTTTCTGGGCAGCCGACTAAGGGCTCCCTTCAAGCCATCATACCCACTGACGTAGAGAGAGAGAGAGAGAGAGAGAGAGAGAAGAGGGCTTGATTGAAGAGATCGTTCCGGTAAGTTTTCTAGATCTTTTCCTCTCTTATTTTAGTAAATGGTTTATGGAATTAAAGGGAGGAATGGGAACTTAGCGTGAGATGGGTCTCTGTGAGTTTTTGTGGCTGCCGAGAAGTGGGTATAAGGGTATACGGTACCGCGGGGAAACTGTGTTTATATGTGTATGTATTATAGTGTGAAAAACATGGAAACTTCGTAGGTTAAGGTTAGTTTATTGTATGAATTCATGGGTGGGTTGAATGCTTTGATGTAAACCTGAATGTGTAAATAGGTGTGTTATACATATGGGTAAGTGATGAAAAAGAGAGAAAGGAGGGAGAGACCCACTGCCGTGAGGCAGTGGGTGTGACTTGTGAGTGGGTAAGTTGTTTGGCCATGCATATGGTGTGTTTTGGAGCATAATGGTTCAGGCTTGGTATACTTCAAGCATTGGTCGTGAGGGACTGGAAGATAGCAAAAGAGTGCTTTACTACCAACCTTTTCTAACCGTCCCAAGTCGGTAGCAGTGGAAGTCATGGGCTACAATTATGTCATGTTAGGTCTTGGCCCTTGTGGAAGTTATTGTCGTCAAATGTGCTAGATAAACATCCTTGAGCTTCCCTCCAACCATAGGGTTGGAATGCTTGAACAAGTTCTGATATGAGTAAAAAATATCATTATGACACTTGTCATTTTCTGGAGAAGTTAAACCTACCCCAATACTAATGAATAAATATAAAGTGGAGACTAACCACCTTCCCACCATTTACACAATTCATTAAGGCAGTAACCTCTCCATTCAAGACAATTAACTACCATTAGTGGGAATAATCTCTCATTAATATGTTAAAACTCCCTAATTAAATGGGGAAGTAAATAAACCACTAAGGAAGACCCTATAAAAGGAAAATGCGGGAACCAAGAAAGGCAAGTGAATTCATTTGAGTTTACATTATAATCTCCTGAAATATCTTATGACTTAAGCATCGGAGATTTCCCGCCGGAAATTCTTCCGGCGAATCACCGGTGTTGTCTTTTTCTTGTGCAGGCTTATTCACGAATCAAGTTCCAGATTTCATCCACAACAAGTTCGTAAATCAGAATTTGCAAGCATCCATAAAAGATATCTGTGATACCTGGACGAAGAATAAAGGTGCAACAGGCAGTGGGCATGTGGGGTAATATTTATATGTAGGTGTGGGAGACAATGAGTTTTGGAGGTAAGAGGAGATGGTGTTTTGATGTGCATGAAGGGAGTGTAAATGGGTATTACGGGAATAAGTTGGGTATTATGTGAACCTGTGTGTGGGGTGAGAATGTGGGGTGCTGCGTGAGGTATGCATGTGAGTGCAAATTGTGTAATGTGTATATGTGATTGTGTTGGGTTTTGCAGTTTGTGAGGGAGTGCAGGGTAATGGGAAATTGAGTGTTTATGGGTGATTGTGTGCTATGTATATGTGGGTGTGGAGAGATTTTGAGCTTCTGTATTCATATATCTATGTGGGTAACTGTAACGAGAAAGAAGAGAGAGCCAGTGGCGTGTAAGGAAGTGTTTTTTTTTTTAACTTGAGTAAATGAGGTTGAAATGGAGGGAATGTGGGTGCTGTGTATGTGGTGCAATTTCGAGTGATGCATGGGTGTAATCAGGTATCAAAATAATGCATGTGATGAACAGTGATGAGTTTATGTTGTAAAATGGTACACTGTGCACGTGCGGGTTGGGGATTTCACACTAGTAAAAAAATGTTGCAACTTTACAGGAAGAGTCGTAAGATAAAATTAGAATTTCTGTTAAATTTTCATATTTTTCTGATAACATATGTATTTGTTATATTTTCTGTAATTTTAGACTTATAAAAATCTTTTAGAGCCTTTAAACCCATGGAAATGTTTTACGAAAATTATGGTAATGTTTTTATAGAAGAAGAAAGACTCGGTAAAAATTTGGAAATTTTTGGAGTTGATTTACTATCATTTTTCCGTATCACATTGAATTTAGCAAAACAAAAAATAAAGAAATAGTTTTAATGCCTTTTAAATTATGATTTTTATTCCTATAATTTTTATTCATATAGTAAGGCTCTTATAAAAATTATGAGCCTTTATTTTCAGCTAGAATAAATTATGGCAATTTATTAGTTTTTAGTGTATTTAAGGAAATTATTTTTAATTAAAAAATATTCAAAAATTATATATTTTTATCCCATATGCTATATTAAGCTATAAATAATGTTTAATGAACGATAAGAACATTTTTGGGATATTTCTGTGTCTTGGAGAGTGTGACGAGTTTTGGGGTAGGTTGGCCGTGTGGGAAACCGTTCCGAATTTCATTATTTCTGAGTAGAGAGATGGGTACGCTGTGGATAGTTATATTAAGATTATGGGTAAATTACACACGGCACCCCTGAGGTTTACCTTAAACTACACACGGAACCCCTATCTTTGTAAATTACACTCCGTTCCTAAAATCTAAATTTCTTTGACGGTGTTAACGGCTGATCATAAAAAGACGTTTCTGCCCTCATATATAAGTACACAGTGTCTCTTGGGTTTTGGAGGAAAATTGAGAGGTCTGATTAATTGAGTTAGGATTTTAGGAAATGATGCTTTTTTAAAGCTAAACCTCAAATGATATATGATCTCTTTCTGCATTTTCCAAGGACTCTTGACACACTTGGTATCTCAAACTTGATATACACGTTTTGAGCATATATCAGTTTCCAAATTTAATTATCCTCAATGCACTAATAAAGTTCAAGAATTAATATGGCTTCATGATGAAGCTTAATTCCATATAGGGATAGACACAAAGAGCATAATGTTACAAAATTCATCCTTTTGAAAATCTTAGAGATTTGATTCAGGGAATGACGGCTCAACTTTGAGCATCTTAATCAATATCAACTTAATCACATTTACTAAGGTTTCTGGATTGAGTCTCTTGAACTTACTGGGACAAGTTCTTTAGAGCTATTGCTAACTGTTAAAAAGGTTGGATCGTTCTTGTTGCCTATGGAGGTCGAGGGCCTATAAGTTTGACACCTTTTACAGATATACAGATCTCTACTATCTCTAGGACCTATTTTGCAAGTGGAAAACAGGAAAAAAATAGTTAGTCTTACAATAGAGAACCGAATAAATCTAACAGATACAAGTAATTAACTTTTTAATGTAATGGGGAAACTAGAATGTAATTTATGTAAAGGAAGCAGTTCTTTAACTACATTTGACAGTCTGAACTTGTACTACTATGGTTCAAAGAGTAGAACTAAGTTGGTTACCTGGTTTAAAACGATGTAACGGCTCGTTACCGGGTTTAAAACGGCCCAATTGTTGACCTAACTACTCAGCTGATACATATGGTTCCTAATAAGTTGTTATTTCAATTGGATTAGTAAATGGGTATAGTTAGCATCTAACTTATCAGCTTTGGGGTAACGCTAGTTATTCTACCCTTGAAAGCAGAATTAAAATTTTGGTTTTTTTTTTTTTTTCAAAATGATTAATATCTTTGCTTTTGCTCTTAAAGCAGAAGAACTGAAACTTCCTTCTCTTGCCTCTGTTTTGCCTTGAAAGTCCAAAACAGGTACTTGTTCATGGCACCGTAGTATACCAGAAGCTTCAAATAAATTTTTTCCTCTTTTACAAGCTCCATGCATTACCACTGCCAACACTATTATCATCATCTCCTTTATTTCCAGATAGCAAAACCAAAACAAAAATTTAGTTAGAAGGGAAAGAATGAAGTGAAGGAAGAAAGGGAGGAACAAGGAGAAAGAAATGGGTATGTAGAGGAGAAAGAGAATGAAGAAGAAGAAGAAAAACCCTAAAGGGCAAGAGGGGTTTTATTCAAGAAAGGGAGGGTAGTTTGGGGATGAAAAATCCAAAAAGTAAGGTGTCAGGAAATCTTTAGACAGAGTTAGGGTCCCCGTCAATTTTGTGTAGCTCCGTAAAATACGGGTACAAACCTTAAGGAGCGGAGTGTAATTTACAAAGATAGGGGGTCCGAGTGTAGTTTAGGGTAAACCTCATGGGTGGCGTGTATAATTTACCCTAAGATTATAATATAGTAGTGTGAATAGTGTTTTGATAAATGACTTTGGCAACCTAGGTTAACTTCGAGGATTGGATCGAGAGCGTTTTTAGCTTCAGTGCTTGGTTCGAGGTAAGAATTTTCTCCCAACTCCCTATATCATTGTCTGATTTCCAATGCTTTATTTTAACAGTTTTACAGACTACATTAAATGTTAATTTTTGTGATTGATATAAAAATGTTTTTAAACTGCCCATGATACCCAAATTTGAGCCCTTTAACGATCGTTTGAAATTCTGATTCACACTTACCTGTTTATTGACTCAATCATCGTAAAATATTTTGAGTTCTATTTATTACTTCTCAATGTTGACATGAGTTAGTAACCTGGGAGTTATAAGGATAGTCTATATTGTTAAAGTTATAAGGATGGTCTGTTGGTTGGGTTAAACTAGTACCTAGATGGACTAGTCAGTGTACATATGCATATGTAAATCGTATCGAGCACTGCCGGGGTGACTTTGCTATATTGTACTGCTCATGTTCAATGTTTCCTGTTTCTGTTTTATTGCACCTGAAATGTTTTTAAATAATTATTGATTCAAAGGATTGAGTTGATACTCATCCCTATGTTTATATTGAAATGTTGCGGTTTTCTTTGAAAAACCCTTTTAAAATTATCATTTGATTGTATAAAGAAAATCATTTGAATCATTCTGTTTCTCCGTGTTAAAGTTGTTATTCGGTTTTAAATGTAAAATCGCCTAAATCGTTTTTATTGTTTTAAGTCTTTGATCGACCTTACTGAGCTCTCGAAAGCTCACTCTTTTTTGACTTCCTTTCCGCAGGTGATCACCAGCATTTAGCTTGAGGTTGCCTATGTGGATAACACATAAATTTTGAGGATGTAATTTTTTATAGGTGAGGCAGAATATAACACCCCAAACTATGAGGTCAATTTAACAGTAAAATAAAACCAACTAATTATATTTTTTGACCTTTAGCGAAAAAATTTGGTGAGCAATATTTTTGTCAACTTTAGTGACATTTGTTTTAAATGAAATGTTGGAGATTAGCAGAGCTGAGCGTTATAGTTTATGACCCTTAACGACATTTTTTTTTAGAAACCAAAAGTTATAATTTAGCGTTAACATTTAAAAGTGATATTGATTGAAGTGTTTAGTGACGATTAGTGTGACTGAATTTTATGGGCAATCTTTTAGCGACGATTAGTGAAGCAAGGTTATATAACAACCCGTTAAATTTTTCTAGTACATTAATTTATCCTAAATAGTACTTTGGGCCTTTTCGTAATATTAAAAAGTTTTGGGTAAACTTTGAAAATTACCTTAAGTCTAGGGGATTTTTGGTAATTTTCCATTTTAGGGTTTTTATATGTATATAAAATACTATAGAGCAGCCGACCCTAATTATTTTCTCCATATTCTCCTGAAAATCGGCAAAGATAAGAGAGAGAGAGAGTAGAGAGAGAGTGGAAGAAAAGGAGAGAAAAGAGAGATTTGATCAAAGTAAGAGTTGGAGGATCGAAGATCGTGGTTTAGATGAGAATTTCATAAGGTAATCACCCCTAAAACCATTTCATTTCGGTGTGTGTGTGTCTATATATATGTATACATATACATATATATACATATATATATATATATATATATATATATACATATATATATATATATGGGGTTCGATACACATCGACCGGTGGAAAAAAAAAATTTCCCACCCAATCGCTGCTCAGTCATGCGGTTGGCCTAAAAAGGAAAAACCCAATCGCAAGACTTTCTTGCGATTGGAATTATTGAAAAAAATTCCAATCGCAAGAAAGTCTTGCGATTGGAATTTTTAGGGCAAAAATCCCAATCGCAAGAAAGTCTTGCGATTGGGTTTGTCCTTTTTTTGTCCTTTTTTTTCTCCCCCTTCTCCCCCCGGTCAACAATCACGGCCTCATGGCCCCCACCCCTCCTCCGGTCAACCTTCCTCCCCCCCCTGGCCCCCACCCCTCCTTTCTTTATTTATTTGTCACTTAATTAGACAGTTTTTCACGAATTTATAAAAAATATCTAGAGCTAGATTTTCCCAAAGTACAAAAAAGAGACCCTAGTTATTTTTAAAAGATCTGTATCAGGTAAACATTTCAGATTTTTCCAAATACTGGAGACGGGTAAACTGATACGCGCAACCTTGTAACTTTGCAGTGTAATTTAAAATATCAAGCTAACGCGATTTCGCGCGAAACTTTTTTGAGAACCCTAGGATGTTGGGAAGTTCCATTTCCCAGGTATTCGGGCCATTCCGAAGCCGTTAGCAATTTTTTTGCCGAACGGGCTTTTAAGCGCTCGATCCGGACACCGGTTCGGGATTTTTGGGCGAAAAATCCGTAAAATACTTTTTAGATCAAGAATGAACTCAGGAAGCTTAAAATAACATTTTAAAGCAATTTTGAGATTTTTCCTGATGCCAGGGGCATTTTGGTAATTTGTCACCCCGAGAGGGGTATTTTGGTAATTTTACGGTGTCAAGTTTTTCGAAGGACTTCTCAGTCCATAAATGTAAGCACAGCACCTGAAAGGCTGATTTGAAGCCGATTCGCGGGGATTAAATGTCGCTAAAGGTGAAAACTTAATTAGACAGTTTTTCACGAATTTATAAAAAATAGCTAGAACTAGATTTTGCCAAAGTGCAAACAAGAGACCCTGGTTATTTCTAAAAGATCCGTATCAGGTAAAAATTTCAGATTTTTCCAAACTCTGGAAACTGGTTAACTGATACGCGCAATCTTGTAACTTCGCAGTGTAATTTAAAATATCAAGCTAGCGCGATTTCGCGCGAAACTTTTTTGAGAACCCTAGGATGTTGGGAAGTTCCATTTCCCAGGAATTCGGGCCATTCCGAAGCCGTTAGCAATTTTTTTGCCGAACGGGCTTTTAAGCGCTCGATCCGGACACCGGTTCGGGATTTTTGGGCGAAAAATCCAGTAAATACTTTTTAGATCAAGAATGAACTCAGGAAGCTTAAAATAACATTTTAAAGCAATTTTGAGATTTTTCCTGATGCCAGGGGCATTTTGGTAATTTGTCACCCCGAGAGGGGTATTTTGGTAATTTTACGGTGTCAAGTTTTTCGAAGGACTTCTCAGTCCATAAATGTAAGCACAGCACCTGAAAGACTGATTTGAAGCCGATTCGCGGGGATTAAATGTCGCTAAAGGTGAAAACTTAATTAGACAGTTTTTCACGAATTTATAAAAAATAGCTAGAGCTAGATTTTGCCAAAGTGCAAACAAGAGATAATGAACCCCTGAAAGGTTGTTTTTCAAATGACTGCTTAGTCCAGAAATGTAAGCAAAGCACCTGAAAGGTTGTTTCGAAGCTGATTTGGGGCGTTAGGGTGATAATGAACCCCCGGGGGCATTTCGGTAATTTGCCGCTCATCGGAGGCTATTTTGGTAATTTTACATTATACAAATTTTCCAACAATTACACTGCAAATAATTTTTATTCTTCTTTTATTTAATTCTATGACTTGTTGAGAATTATATTTTTGGAAGGGCCTATTCGCGCACACTTTAGCGCCCAATTCATAGCTTCCGAAAAATCTTGTAAATTTTTTGTTTCATTGCACCTCAGGCACGCTAGTTAGCCCATTCGTAAGAATTTCGGCGAAAAACGAGACACGTTATTTTTTGGGTTTTCCTATGAAGGGCCTATTCGGGTACACTTTAGGGCCGAATTCATAGCTTCCGAAAAATCTTGTAATTTTTTTTGTCACTTTTTTTCGCTCATTGCACCTCAGGCACGCTAGTTAGCCCATTCGTAAGAATTTCGGCGAAAAACGAGACACGTTATTTTTTGGATTTTCCTATGAAGGGCCTATTCGGACATACTTTAGGGCCCAATTCATAGCTTCCGAAAAATCTTGTAATTTTTTTTGTCACTTTTTTTCGCTCATTGCACCTCAGGCACGCTAGTTAGCCCATTCGTAAGAATTTCGGCGAAAAACGAGACACGTTATTTTTTGGGTTTTCCTATGAAGGGCCTATTCGGGCACACTTTAGGACCCAATTCATAACTTCCGAAAAATCTTGTAATTTTTTTTGTCACTTTTTTTTCGCTCATTGCACCTCAGGCACGCTAGTTAGCCCATTCGTAAGAATTTCGACGAAAAATGAGACAAATAATATATTTGGTTTTCCTATAAAAGGCATATTCGCGCACACTTTATCGCCAAATTCATAGCTTACGAAAATACATGTACATTTTGTTTAAGGGGTTCTTTTCTCATTGCACCTTAGTCACGCTAGTTAGGATAATGGTAATGAAGGCATCTAGCTTCATTCTTTTTCAGCTCCCAGGCTATCCTATACCTAAACGTCAAGGCAGCCTTCCTAGTCCACGACGTATATCTGAGCACCTCCGAGCGAGCAATGTAGTCCATGTACTTGAGGACGTAAATCCCGCAATCGTGACTGTTATATTGCTTTGGTCGGTCCTGTATCATCACGACCGTCCAAGGCTCTACCGTCGAATTCCTGGTGATGGATTCCCCCGAATAATCTCGGCACGCTAGCGAGAAGATAGTAGTCTGCATCCAACAATTAAAAAGGTCATCAAGCCTATGTTACAATAAGAATATACTATGAGCTAAGGTCAACCGATAAAAACTAACCACTGCAGTGATGTACTCGCTATACATCTGTGCCAGCGACCGCCCAGGAGAGTCCTCCCTTAGGCTATCGTATATGTTGACATGTTTGTTCGCTGGATGGAGAACTAATAGGAACCAGTGGTTTTCATGATGGCAAGGTATCATGACAAGGTTCGCATGAGCAGCGTGACATTGATAGTCTGCGTTCAACAGGCCTAATACGTTTCCAGATGGTTTCCACTTACCCTTGCCTGCCCCTCGCCTCCTCCATTCTGTTAACTCCCTCATGCTGGTCACCATTAATGTGACAAAGTAAGTGGGATGCATGTTAAGCTTCAAATCTTCGCACTGGTTATAACGTAGCTCTCTAATCTGGAGCAGATCTATATAAGCGTTCATGACGAAATTTGAAATATATGTCTCCGGTGCCAACATTCTCACATCCGCGTGACCTAGCAATGTTCCAAGAGGAAAGTCTGTTGAATCGACAGGCTCAGGCCCGAAGTAGTGCCAGTCGATCCAATCCCGCTTGTTCGGCCTCAATGGCTTTGTCGCTTGTCCTTTATCCGACCGGATGCTTGGACGCGAGGCCTGGATTCCTACTTGGGTCACCTGACTCTGGCGCTGAGAGTCGTACGTGTCAGGAGGCAAGCGACTAGACGGCTCCCAGAATTCCCTCTGGGGCAAAGACGCGTCAGGAGGCAAGCGACTTGACAGCTCCCACACCACACTCTGGGGCACAGAATCGTACGCGTCAGGAGGCAAGCGACTAGACGGCTCCCCTTGGTAACCCCGGTACGCAACACTAAAGTTTTGAACATCAGTCTTGTACCTCTCAATGGAGCTCTTGAGACTGTCAGGCGCATGCGCGACATACCAGTCAAACCGCTCGAGCTGCTTGAACACCTCAGTGCCCTGGTCAACCTAAAAAACATGCATAGAAAAATCACCATCATCATTTCAGGCATGGTCGAGAAGGTGCGCAAATAAATATTGAAACAACACTAGGTTGACTTACAATGCTCAATGCCCAGAACTGGTCATAGACCTCGCGTGGCGCATACGATTTGGTCCTCACTTGGGAAGGGCGATTCACCCTCGTGCGCGTCACCTTGAGAAACCACTGCAGGTACTCCTCAGTACTGGTGCCGTCGTCCTTGAGCGATACAAGGCTACCATACATTTCTTGCCAAGTATTCCACTGTTGCACCTCGTCGCTCAGCAAATTTAAGGCATCAGGCACCTCAAAATTCGGACCTCGACCGCTCCTGTATGGCCGCATGTCTACAGCGGGTTTTGGTATCCCTTGTAGACAGCCAGCTTGTTTCATAGCTCGATCGGGCATCTGAAACTCACATACTTCGAAGTGAATAAGTGGCACCCGAACAAAACATGCCAGCACGTACGACACCGGAAGTTGCCAACACAACTCATCCACCGATGCATCACCTTCCCATATGGCTGCCACGTCACCTGGGATGCATCCATCATATCTAGTTCCCCCCGATAGAACATTAGATGGTGGTGAGGGTCTACCCGTCTCCTC
>JAVXUO010003143.1:0-117500 GCA_033065855.1 Escallonia rubra | reverse complement strand
TTTCAGGATGTTACAATTAGTATCAGAGCATAGTTATATGATTCTGTAGACACGTACCCAGGCTAGTGAGAGTGGGGTAGGTTGATGGTAGAGTTAGGGAGTCTGTGTTTAGATTTAAATTGCATCATCCTTTTGAAATTTGTTTGCATGTCTCTGATAGAAGCGTATGAGGAAAAGCGTATGTTTTGACAAGAGAGTTAGGGAAAATTTTAATACCTTAGTTGAACTGTAGTAGTGGCTAGATATCATAGCGCGCAGCAAAAGTGAAGTGTGTACATCATCTGGCTTGAGGCAATGATGTGTAAGAACTTATAGAAATTGGCTAAATATTTCGAGGACAAGAATCTCAGGTACACTTCTGGTTAGTTAGGTGCAGTGCATTATTTGATCATAGAGCGTCATTCTCGTTTATATGGCTTAACTTTGCCTGAGGACTGGGAGAGAAAAACCTGTCCTTTTAGATATAAAGTATTTGTTAGTTCCATTTCCTGACCTAGGGTTGCATATATGGCGTATTTAAGCTGATTACTCACTGCTTTAGCAAAATCTTGTAATTAAGTGACATTTTTGGACCCTTAACGATGATTGGTGTGAACATTATTACCTGAGAACTAGAAGAAATCATGTGACACTTCTATCTGTACAATAGCACATAAATTTCGAGAATGAAATTTTTATAAGTGGGCTAGAATGTAACACCCCAAACTCTGAAGTTGGTTTTACGGTAAAAAAAAAAAAAACCCAACTAATTACATTTTTTGACCTTTAGTGAAAATTTTGGTGAGCAATATTTTTGTCAACATTAGCGATATTTGATTTAAATGAAATGTTGGAGATTAGTGGAGCCGAGTGTTATATTTTATGACCCTTAGCGACAGTTTATTTTAAAAACCATAAGTCACAATTTAACGTTAACAGTTACAAGTGATATTGATTGAAGTGTTACTAACGATTAGCGTGACCGAATTTTATGGGCAATCTTTTAGCGACGATTAGTGAAGCGGGGTTATGTAACAACCCATTCAATTTTTCTAGTACATTAATTTATCGTAAATAGTACTTTGGGTCTTATCGTAATATTATAAAGTTTTGGGTAAACTTTGAAAATTACCTAAAGTCAAGGGGGTTTTTGGTAATTTTCCATTTTAGGGTTTTTATATATATAAAACACTATGGAAGAGCAGCCGGCCCTATTTATTTTCCCCATATTCTTCTGAAAATCAACAAAGAGAAGGGAGAGTGTAGGGAGAGAGAGAAGAGAGAGAAAGTGGAAGAAAGGGAAAGAAAAAAGAGATTGGATCAAAGTAAGAGTTGGAGGATTGAAGATTGTGGTTTAGAGGAGAATTTCATAAGGTAGTCATCCCTAAAACCATTTCATTTCGGTGTGTGTGTATGTATGTGTGCGTGTATATATATATATATATACACACACACACGCGCGTGTATATATACATATATATACATGCTTTGTTTTTCCTAAAATTTTGCGAATTCGATTGTGGATTATGTATTATCGTTATAGAATGTATTAGGGTGTTAGATTAACGAATTAGAGCAAGAAAAACGAGAAAAAATGAATAAAAAATAGAGAAAATTGAAAATTACGGTTATTGTTTTCGGTTACTATTCACGCAAGGAAGACGATGAACAGTAAACGTGCACTGCGCGTGATGGCCCGTGGGGTCACCTCCGGCCACTTTTCTGGCCAATTCTTTTTTTTCGGTCTTAAATTTATTTCAATTTTAGAATTTCTAAAAACTTTTCAGAATTGTGTTATATCGTTTGGTATTTTTTATATTTTGTGCAAGTTGAAAATTCTAAAATCTGTTTGAACTACTTAAAATGACTATTAAATTCTGAATTTTTTTTTGTAACTTTTATATGTTTTTAAGATGTTACTTTTTGAATTTCAGAATTTTCAGAGGTGATTTGTTATGATTTCAGTATCGCATTTGTTTGGAAAAAATAAATTGTTTAATAATAGTTTTAATGATTTTCTTCGCCCGATTTTAGTTTCCATATTTTTTCTTACATATTTTGAAGTTATTTTAAAAATTATGGGATTTTATTTTGACCTGGAAATATTAACGACTATTTTGGACTTTTCTAGTATTTAAAGAAATTATTTGTTTATTCAAAAATAATAAAAAATATTCAAAAATTATATTTTTATTACATATGCTGTATTAAACTATAAAGAATGCTTAATTAAAATGAAAAATATTTTTTTGGGGTATTTCTGAGTCTCGAGGAGGGTGACGAGTTTCGGATAGGTTGGCCGTGTGTGGAACTCCTTCTGAATTTCGTCGTTCCGGGTAGAGAAATGTGTACGCTGTGAATAGTTATATTAGGTTTATAATATATTAGTGTGGATAGTGTTATGATTAATGACTTTGTCAACCTAGGTTAATTCCGAGGACTTGATCGAGAGCGTTTTAGCTCCACCTCACTTGGATCGAGGTATAGGATTTCTATCTGAAATCCAGTTTCATCTATTTGTCCTCATAAATATTTTTCTATATTGTTATCGAATTTTATTCGGCCTCCGTTATAGGTTAAATATGCATTGTTTGCCTTTAAAGCCCTGTTTTGAGCCTTACACGTTAATTGGAAATCTTATTCGATGCTCTGTATTTACTTCTCGTTGTGCATCGACTTAATCATTGTATTATCGTTTGTTGTCGTTATAAAAAAAAAAAATCAGACTTAGATTGGTGTATCATTTACAATTGTTTACTGAGAGTATGATTATTGGTTTGATTAAAGGTTTAATTGCTCTAATGATGACTGTCCATTTAGTTATGAGGTTATCATTTTCTTAGAGTGAGTGATCGAGCGAGTGAATAATGTTCTGGAAATTTTGGGATGTGACACCTATGACTTCCTTTTCGCAGGTGATATCCAGCATTAGGTTGCCTGAGTATGGATTAGAAACGAGTGAGGGTGACTGATTTAAGTTAGTGCTGCTCTTTAGAACCCTTGCGTGGGTGAATATTATTATTTAAAATTTTCCAGACTTAGAGTTGATGTTTCTTTGATAATAGTCTGCTTAGTGTATGATAAATGGATCAGCTGCCCGGATAATAGTTGTTTATTTGTTGAGGTTGAGGATATTATTGTGTTAGTGAACTGATTGAGCAAGTGTCTAACGATTCCTTGAAAATGTCAGGTTACTCCCACTACAAAATCCACCAACAACTGAGTTAAGTACCTTGAATTCTTTTGCCACACGTTTGACCACCGCCCCTCCACTATCAGTGCTGCAGCAGGCGACGGCGTTCTCCCAAGCCCCTAAATTTCAATCCGTGGAGAATATTGCTGGAAAATATTGGCACACTCATCTGAATTTTCAAATGACCAAGATCTGTTACAGGGTTGGTTTGAAAAATTGAGAGGTATCACCTTGGATTATAGCTTGAATCTACAGCCCCACATAAATTTGTTAGACTAAATGTTGGGTTTGTGATGGCGGTGGTCAGACGCAATGGTCGGCGGTGTTAGGTTTATGACGATAGTGGTCATATGCGGTGCTCGGTGATGTTAGGTTTTTTATTGCGGTGGTCAGATGCGATGGTTGGCGGTGTTGGGTTTTGCGATGGCGGTGGTCGGTGGTGTTGGGTTTTGTGATGGCGGTGGTCGGTGGTGTTAGGTTTGTGACAGCAGTGGTCAGAAAGTCGTGGTTGGCAGTGTTGGGTTTATGACGGCCTGTGGCCAGACGCGGTGGTCAGCGATGTTGGGTCGCACGCGGTGGTCAGACCCAGTGGTCAGCGGCAGAGTTAGGCAACGGCGGTAGTGGTGGTGATGGTTTGGTGGTTTTGGTGGGTGAGGGTGGTAATGGGTAATGGGTGATGGGGTGTTTTGTGTATGTGTGTGTGTGTGTGTGAGAGAGAGAGAGAGAGAGAGAGAGAGAGAGAGAGAGAGAGAGAGAGAGAGAGTTTTCTAACGATTAAATGAAGGAAGAGGAAAAATCGAACAACTATAGTGCCACTCTTTTTAAGATTTATTTTTCAGTTATTGATAGTTTTGTAATACCCCAGATTTCTAACTACTTGTGTAAATAATAATTAAAAAGTTGTACTATTTTTAATTAAGTAATGGACCATTGAGAATTTTTTTTTGGAGTCCATATAGTGACGAAATTAATATTTAATAGTTTTAGTGACTAATGTGATTAGATTAGATATTATTTTAAAAAAAAGAAAAAAGAAGAAGAAAAATGAGGACTTTAGGTTGTATTATGATTGTACTAGCAATTAGGACTTCAAGTTATATTAGAATTAGATTAGCAAACTATATAAGGAGAAAGAAGACATAATAGTTTTTATATTTTTTTAGAGACAAAGGAGAGAAAGAGCTGGTGCATTCTTTTAGGTATTCAAGCAAAAAAGTGGTGATTGATCTAAAATAAAAAAGATATTTTTTAAAGTCATTACTTTGAGGGAAGCGTTCTTACGTCATCTTTTCATTTTATACACAAGATAATATGGGTTATCATTTGACTCAAAAAAAATCTGTATTTGTTCTTGAGCCTATTATTGATCATTACATTTATTTTCAACTTTGCCATAAATCCTTCGGTGTTGTATTTCATGAGATTTCCCTTCACCGTCAAAAGGCAATCAGTTTGTTTTACCTAACCCTTATAATGCCATGTGTCAACTTTTTGTTAGTTTTTAAACATCATTTAAATTTTGTTATGATTTTGCGGTCATTCTATTTCATCAAGTTTTTGGCCTACCCGCATGGCATTCTTGGTTGCCTTGCCACGTGTCAAATTCCTGTGGTGCATCAATTTTTGTGTCTTTTAATTCTCACTCTAAAATTTCTTTTGACGACATCTCATTTATCCGATCTTTGATTGAGATGATTTTTATTTCGTTGAATTCATATTTTCGTTCTCTTCAGTTTGAATTTGTAATGACAATTTTTGGACTTCGAATGGATATTTTCTATATTTATCAAATTACTTTGTGGGTGATATTTGTGTTTAAAAGTCACTTTTATTGTCGTGACTTATATGTGACGCGGCTGCGATATTCGACATGGTAAAACCATGATTTGTGATACTTAATAATAAGCAATTGTGTATGTGACACTTATAAGTTTTGATAAATATTTTTTGATATTTGGCCTACTGGTTATTTAACCTTCTTCTGGTCATGTTGTTATTCGTTTGTGAAATTTGATTGAGTTATCTAAATTCTTATTTATTGGTTCTATTCAATAACTCAAATTTGTTATTCATTATTTTGGTTACCTTTGATATTCACTTGTGAAATTTGACTGAATTATTTAAATTTCTATTTATTTGGCTCTACTTGATAACTCATGTTTCGTATTCGTTTTGGCCCTCTGCATGTAAAATCTCTTACTGGGCAATTCGTGCTCACCCTTTTACTTCTTTTTTTTTCAAACCCCCTTCTAGGCCAAGTTCACCACGAAGGGTGAGATATTAGCATAGCAATGGAATTGCTTTGGTGTTTGATATTGAGAATAGTAGAGGTTACGAATTCTTTAGACGAATTATTGGTCAATTGATTTCTTTTACTTTGGATTCAGATATTTATTCTGAGATATTTGTAATAAAGTTTTGAAGTATTTTGGAGTTAGAATTTTGAGATTTAGATAATTATGTCTTGCGGTATAATAGATGCTCTGCTTTACCTTTGTAATAGTTACGATATCGACGTGTTTGGGTTTTGGTTAAGGACGCGTATGGACCCTCGGGTTCGGGGAATTACAGAATGGTTTCAGAGCTTAGGTTTGAGATTTTATAGACTCCTAAAGCTAAGACAATATGTGATTGGGATTAGACCTTGAAAATGTGGATTAAGTTTTGTTACGAAATCGCTCTAGATAAATATGTATAGAACACGATAACCAAATAAGAAAACACAAGAAATATGAGAGAACTCAAATCCATTTTGCACAAGTCAGATTTACAACGCTCTCTCACGTGTATCTCTCAACTATTTTCCTACTCAAAGGACTCTTCTTTCTTTCTTTCCTACTCAAAGAAAGACTATCTTCTCTTGCTCCTTAAACACAATACAAAACACCTTACTTATACTTGGAGATAAGCAGTGATCTTCTCTCTTACTTGCCTACTCAAAGAAGGAATCTTCTTTCTTATTTTTCTTTAAACACAATACAAGACATCTTACTTATACTAGAGATAAGCAGGGATCTTCTCTTAGTAACCAATGTGGGACAATATGTCTTTATATACTAAGGGTCAAGTTGCAACCTTCTTTGAGTAACCAATGTGAGACATAAATACAAGACATATATCAACAATCTCCACCTTGGCTTGTATTAACAAACCACTCCATGAGGAAAGTGTAATATGCCTTCAATACCTTCTTCATGTACTCTACCTTGCATCCCCCTTAAAGGTAGGGATGTACTCCACCTTGAACTCAGCAAGAAAAAAGATGAATCAAGCTCAAGCAATGCTTGAACTTCTCTGTCGTGTCTGTCTTCGTGAGCACATAAACTACGTAGGTCTTCGGCCCCATCTGTCGTTCACCATAGCATTGCGTCGATCCCTTGTCCAGCTGTAACACTCTAATCCCCTTACATGCGTCAGCCCCTTCCTTGGACACCAACGAGATCATCCACTCCACCACCATCATCACCCCGCAATATGGATTGAGCATAGCGCTCGACTTCTCCATGAAGTCCATCCCAAGCACCACTTCAAGCTCATCCATGTCGATGATGTTGAAGTCGGCCTTCCCTGTCCATCTTCAAATTGACGTTCTTGACGACTCCCTTCATCTGTCCCTCCTCGGCATTCACAGTCGTGAACCAACTCCCATCCTTAGTTGATTTTAGCCCAAGCCACTCGGCAACCCTTGGACTCATGAAGTTGTGGATGGCCCCGATATCCACAAGCGCTTCTTGAGTCTTCCCTGTAACATCCACCGTTGCATAGAGCAAGCCTCTTTTGTTCTTGCTCTTATTCCTCTTGGCAGTTTCTTCCTTCAACTTCTGCACGAATGCATTGACCATCTGCAATGCCCCCATGCGTGCCTCCCCATCGTTGCTGGAAGAATCCCCCTTGCTGCCTTTGTGTTTCTAGAGGAACGCAATCATCTTTCCTTTGTGCGGGCAATCCTTCACGTAATGCGGACTTGCACAATAGAAGCATCCTCTTCTAGGCCCTACATGAGCCTTGTGGTCACGAGAGTCACCCTGCTTGCGACTTCCCTCGTGCTTCTTCTTCCCTTTATGATGGCGGTGACATACCTCATCCCTACTCCGCTCATCATCGGTTGCCTTGGGCGGGCCACTCTTCGACCTCCCGTCTCCCCCATCTTTGGCACGCTCGTGCCTTGGAGATCTCAGCCTCTTACCTTACTTGAAGTCTTCCAACCTCTCGACAATCGCCATGGCGGAAGCCAAGTTGTGAGGTTCCCTTCGCTGTAATTCTGTGGCAACCCATTGTTGCAACCCGTCAGTGAAGAAACATAGTCGCTGCCTCTCGGACATCTCTGGTATTTCGAGCATTAAAGTCGAGTACTCCTTCACATACTCGCGGATGCTTCCCTTCTGCCTCAGCCGTCGAAGGTTGATCATCGCCATATCTTCGGTACTCTCTGGATAGAACTGCCTTTGTAGTTCACGCTTGAACTTCTCCCACGTTTTGACTTTGCACCCATCCGTATAGCGACGCTTCCACCATGAGGCAGCTGTATCCGTAATGTACATGACCACCATATGCACATTCTCCTCCTCCTCGTCGATGTCAAGGGCTTCAAAGTACCGCTCTAAGTGCCAAAAGAAGTTATCCACCTGCCTCGCCTCTCTCGTTCCATCGTACGATCTCGGCTCCGGCATTTTCTTTTGCCTTGGCTGCACCGCGATACACCCCTGCCTCATACCTCTTGTAAGCTCCTTCTTATAAGCAGCTAGTTCTTCTTGGAGCTTCGTGACTTGTCCCTTGAGATCCTTATGCCGTTGCACCTCCCACTTGGTGAAATGGGCGACCCTCTCCTCGATCAAGTCATCTAGCTCCTCTACGAACACATCGACTTTCCGTTCTAGCACAGTTAATCGACTGTCTATCTCCAAGTTATCTAATCTATTAAAGATTAGCTCCACCTGACTTGCGACAGTCCGCTGCACCTTCTCCTCCTCGTCGATGTCGAGGTCTTCAAAGTACCGCTCTAAGTGCCAAAAGAAGTTATCAACCTGCCTCACCTCTCTCGTTCCATCGTACGAGGTCGGCTCCGGCATTTTCTTTTGCCTTGGCTGCACCGCGATACACCCCTCCCTCGTACCTCTTGTAAGCTCCTTCTTACAAGCAGCTAGCTCTTCTTGGAGCTCCTTGACTTGTCCCTTGAGATCCTTGTGCCGTTGTACCTCCTACTTGGTGAAATGGGCGACCCTATCCTCGATCAAGTCATCTAACTCCTCTGCAAACACATCGAATTTCCGTTCCAGCACAGTTAATCAACTGTCTACCTCCAAGTCGTCTAATCTATTGAAGATTAGCTCCACTTGACTTGCGACAGTCCGCTGCACCTTCTCCTCCTCGTCGATGTCGAGGGCTTCAAAGTACCACTCCAAGTGCCAAAAAAAGTTATCCATCTGGCTCGCCTCTCTCGTTCCATCGTACGATCTCGGTACTGGCATTTTCTTTTGCCTTGGCTGCACCGCGATACACCTCTGCCTCGTAGCTCTTGTAAGCTCTTTCTTACAAGCAGCTAGTTCTTCTTGGAGCTCCGTGACTTGTCCCTTGAGGTCCTTGCGCCGTTGCACCTCCCACTTGGTGAAATGGGTGACCCTCTACTCGATTAAGTCATCTAACTCCTCTGCGAACACATCAACTTTCCGCTCTAGCACAGCTAATCGACTGTCTACCTCCAAGTCATCTAATCTATTGAAGATTAGCTCCACCTAACTTGCGACAGTAGGCTGCAAGCGCTCTCTAAATGCCTCGAGCTCGCTCCTCATGCGTGCTTCGGCATCCCTTATCGCACCACTCTAATTCTTCACCGTGCTCTGCCATATGCCAAAATTCGTCTTCCCATCGAATTTTCACAGGCATACTTCATGGTCGTGTTGGCTACATATTTATCCTCTGAAATCAATTTCAATTTTGCCCAAAAATAAAACATGGAATGCTCTTGATACCACTTGTTACGAAATCGCTCTAGATAAATATGTATAGAACACGATAACCAAATAAGAAAACACAAGAAATATGAGAGAACTCAAATCCACTTTGCACAAGTCAGATTTACAACGCTCTCTCACGTGTATCTCTCAACTGTTTTCCTACTCAAAGAAGAACTCTTCTTTCTTTCTTTCTTACTCAAAGAAATACTCTCTTCTCTTTCCCCTTAAACACAATACAAGACACCTTACTTATACTTGGAGATAAGCAGTGATCTTCTCTCTTACTTGCCTACTTAAAGAAGGACTCTTCTTTCTTATTTTTCTTTAAACACAACATCTTACTTATACTAGAGATAAGCAGGGATGTTCTCTTAGTAACCAATGTGGGACAAGATGTCTTTATATACTAAGGGTCAAGTTGCAACATTCTTTGAGTAACCAATGTGAGACATAAATACAAGACATATATCAACAAGTTTTGAAATTTTATTTCATATTTGAGCATAAGATTGAGATTTGGGCATAAGATTGGGATTTGGGTTGTGTACGCAATAATAGAATGAATGTCACTTGCCTTTGGAATTCAAACATTTTTAAGTGTTAATCAAATAGGATGATTCAAGGATAGGACTACGATCTTTTGATGTCTATGAGTAGCTCTATCAAGTAGTGTACATAAAAAGGTTGTGATGTCAAGATACAAGTGATATGTAGTGAATTGGAAAGAATTTGTTGGAATTACTAGATCCTGATGCCACTTTATTCATTTGTTTCGATATCCTTTTGTCAACATCTAAGTGTTAGACCTAGAAATTTAAAACCAAACTATATATAGTTACCCTTATGGAAAACCTTGTTGTGGTCCTTATGATTTATAATTCTTGCCCCATTGATACTGATGATAGGGACTTGAAAGTTGACTTAATTTTTGGGTATGAAACACTTTAATGTTATTTTAGGTATGGACTGACTATCTTCCATTCATGCCAAGATAGATTGCTTTAGAAAACAAAATTGTTAAAGGATAAGGTTACGATCTTCCGGTGAATAGCTCTAACAGCTAGTAGCTATAGGCTGTGTTATGATTGAGAGATATAAGTGATGTGGTAGATTAGAGAATTAAACTTTGGTGGATGCGTGATATATGTGTGTAATTATATTTTGGGCACTTTTAACTTAATACTTTTTTCTCAAAGGATAAGATTATGATATTCTGGTGAATAGCTCTAATAGCTAGTAGCTATAGGCTGTATTGTGATTGAGAGATGTAAGTGATGTGGTAGATTAGAAAATTAAACTTTGGTGGATAAGTGATATATGTGTGTAATTTTATTTTGGGTACTTTTAAGGTAATACTTTTCTCTGTGATGAATTTGGTAATAGTTTGAACTGGTTTGCTTTGAGGAATCAGAGTGCGTAGAAAAAGCATGGTGATCTTTTGGTTTGATGCATAAGTACTTATAGAAATTGGTTATTCATACTAGCTAAGCCAAAGTAGTATGCTTCAAAGGTTATCTGATGATATTGGTTTTGGTGTCAGACAAATAAACATAGATGGGAAAAATATTCATCATTAGGTGATCTCATGATTTTGGTTAGTGAAGTTCATAGACATTGTATTTTTAAAAATTTAGTTAAGCATTAGGTATCGTGTTTGTGGTCTTTGAACTTGATAAATATGGACAAAAAGATTGAGCTGTCTTGAGTAACCATGTGTTTGAAGTACTAAGATGTTTGCGAGTTTAGAATTCTAAATTTTGATGTTGACGATTTGATTAAGTGTTATCATACATGAAAGGCTAATATTACAGCTGATACATTGGGCGGGAATGGTGCCATAATTTAGCAACTTTAGTTACTACTTAGTCTCCGTTGTCAGCAAAATTTCATTAAGGGAGTATTGAGATAGATGACTCAATATATGGCTTTGTAGGCACAAAAAATTTATAACGTGCATGTTAGTATAAGGTTCGGGTGGTGAAGAGAATGGAAGTTAAAACTAGAGTTCAGATCTCTTAGAGTACAAGTCATATATGAGAATTGTTTAGTACTTTGGTACACCATAGACTTGAAGTTAAGCACGTTACTATTAGGTAGATTGTGTAAGGGCATGATTTGGTGCATTATGAAAGTAGCGTAGTGGAAGCGTGATGGATTGGGGACTGATTTCAGTTGATTCATATGCGTTGAATTTGAGTAGAGTAATTTTGTAGGCTAGATAAGTCATAAATATTTCAAGATTCAAATTTTGTTCAAAATACGAGGGATTAATGACTTGTGTTGGAAGGCAAGAAGATTCCTCACCCAAGAGCTCTGTAGGCACCCCAGTTTTGTAGTCTTTTTATTTATTAAAAGTATTTTATTTGGCTATAAAGAATAACCTTTGTACCCAAATTAATCACGACTAACGTAAGTAAAATATCAAAAAAAATGAATTCACTTGTATTATTTACAACTTTCGATTATTAAACAACATTATTTGTTTGATTAGGACCCATGCAATTATTATGAGATATTTGCATATACATGTGTGTTTACCTGTAACTTTTTTATATTGTAAGTTGAAAGATAAAGAATAGATACCAACACTGTGGAACCGCTAGTTACTTGCCCTCTTTAAGCTTTTGTTATAAGTTATCAAGTAGTATTTCAAATGAATATTAGATCAGCACCTAGAGTAATAGAATAGTCATGTCAATACCATAAAGAGTTAAATAGCGAATACAATTTCAGTTGTAATTAAAAATTGTGACGATATCTCGTATCCTTTTGAATTGTAAATGTTATATATGAATTAGTTCTTTAACTTCAGAGGGATTTTAAGGTATTACATATGTTATTGAGGTTATTATAATGATTAACTAGAAATTTAAAAGAAATAAAGTTGCATTTCAAATCTAACAGGACTTATGTATACAGCTTATCACTTTCAAATAAATTATCAATTTTGCGAAAATAAATTTTAACAGAACGACCACATAATATATGATATGTTCACATATTTGTTTTTATTTAATTCTTGTAAGATGATGGGAATGAGAAAATTCAAGTTGATGAAGAGGAATTGTCCTTGTTTTGGTGCGTTGAAATTATTTTCTACATCTTTTATGACTATTATTTGTCGCCAAGTTATAATTCTCTTATTCATTTAATGATATTTTCTTATGAATTACACTTATTTTATCACAACATAATATAACCCTAATATCAAAATATGTCGGGTTATACATATAACTGTAATGAGTTTGCAAAGGATAAAAATTATCATATGTTAGGCTAATATTATAAGGTGGTCGTTAATCAACAACTTTTTATTGAATTCACACAATAATCACTACTCATAGTTGTAATCAATACTATATAATCAGAATTAAATTTTAATGCTTATAACTTGTCTAAATTAGTCTAATATTTCATGAAAATTTAATTAAGTATAAATGAAAAAGTTGTTTTACTGATCGTAAGGGCGCTATGTAAAAAGAAACTAGTTAATTGTTAGTTTTTAGAATTACATGGATATAATTTTTCATCTTAATGGTTTCAAATTATAATAAACTTATATTAACCGTGACATAATATTTTTCCTTTTAAATCTCATATATTATTTTTTTTCTTTTTAAACATTTGAATTTTTATTTTCGTATGAGAGCGTTAGTTTTGAGGACATGATAGTCAAAATTAAATTCATATAAATTAGTATATTTAGAGTTTTAAAATTAGCTTTCCAATTATATAAGGCACTAAGATATAGCCCTCATATATATCCTCCAAAATTAAATAAACTTAGAAATAGGGATCACATCCAGAATATTATGTGCATATCTTTAGATACACTAACATGTTTAGTATATATAACTAGGCCTGACAAAATGGGTGGATGGGTTGGGTTTGGATTTGGGTCAAATGGGTTTGGGTAAAATGGGTGGCTGACCCATTTAGACCTATTTATTTATGGGTTAACTAGGTCAACCATTAAATGGGTTGGTTTAACCCATTATCCCAACATGACCCATTTACCAAGACCCAAACCAATTTGACAATTTCTCACTCGACTCAGTTTTCTGACCCGACACAGCACCTGGACTGACCCACTTTGACCCGACCCGTTGACTTTTTGACCCGACCAGTTGACTTTTTGACTTTAGTATTTCAAACTTTTTTTTGCCTTAGAAATTATGATAATATTGTCATATTAAATTGTACTTCTACACTTCTAGTAAATAAGTTACGCACTTATTTTTTCTTTTTTAGTTTAAACTTGAGAATGTTATGGGGGATGGGAGGAAGTACACGAGTAGACAAGCTACTTTTCATGAAAAGACAAAATATAGTATTGTGATTACAACTAAATCGAAAGTGTTCCGCAGAAATACTCATAAACTTTATTTCGTATAAAAATTCCAAATAATTTCAAATTCTGAGACAAAAAACAAACTTGTTTTCACTCGCTTTTTGTAGACAACAGCTGTGGCAATTAGCCAAATCATGTCCCAGAACATCAGTGGGACTACAAAGACCGCCAAGGCCATGAAATTCGCCTGCAGTGACACGGTTTCCTGCAGCCACTTGGTGCTTAACAACATCAACTTAGTGAAGATGGATGGCACAGCTGAGACCTACTGCAACTCTGCCACAGGCTTTGGCTATGGATATGTACAGCCTTCAGCAGAATGTCTAAATTCTTCGGACAAGAAATTCATTGTCAGACAGGCTGATGATGCACAACCCAGTGAACACTACCTCATCCATACTGAGCTCTGACTTGACTTCCTCATTACTATACATGATTGTGTTACAAGGATAATATGACTGTAGAGTTGCTAGTATAGCATCCAATGCAGGAGTAATTATAGATGTCATTTACTTATATAAATGAACTGCTCTTAACCAAGTTCACGGACACATTTTTATGTAATCCACTACATGTAATTTATATTTGACTGGGAGAAATTTATATATGGGTCTTGCGTATGTTAGTAGCAATTTTCAGCTTTCACGCCAGTCAAGCACTACCTATGCTCCATAATTAGACTTCCACTTTGGGAATCAAAGATCTATAGCTAGTACGGTAAGGTTGAATCTCAAAATCAACTGAAAAACTTGTATAATATGCTTAAACCATCATCCTCAAAATACAGTTGTCAAAACCCGTCAGCGTGATTTGAACAAAATGGCAAAGTCAATAACTCATTCAGCAAAATCATTTCTTACAGACATTTTATCGAGCACCTGACGGGTAAGCTTCTATGAATACAATGACGCGCCACTATGTACTACTCATTCTGCAATACACTCGAATATGAATAAACTAAGATTTCAAAATACGTTGACTTGTCGGAATAAAAGAGAGACGGAGATCGAAGGAGAAGTGAGAAGATTGATCAAAAGAGAAAGAGATGGAGAGAACGACGGGAGAAGAAGCTTAGGGCCCGTACGTTGTACTTTTACCATTTTTTGTATTTGTATCGGATCCAAAAACAATGAACAGTGCTGAAAACGTGAAAACACCTCACCTTTGAGGTGTTTTCACCTTTTTCCAAAACGCCGCAACTCTTGTCAGAGAATACTCTGAAGAAACAAGGCATGGTTGCACTGTTCACTGTTCTCTCTTACAAGCTCTACGAAGCCTAGCCTAGTCACGTGAAGCTGTCCTCTCTCCCCGTCCCTCTCTGCCTGATTCATTGCACATCTCCATTTTCAATGAGCAGATCCCCAACAACTCTCTCTCACTCCATTTCTCAAGCTCAAGCTGCCGAAGAAATTGAAGCTGCGGTCGAGTCTCCCCTTAGCTGCCGGAGACACGTCACATAGAAGACGGAGACGCCATCTCCAGTTCGTCAACGTATTTCCCTTCCATCCAGCAGATCTGTCAAAACGGAGCATCTTTCCTCCTGCCGAGTACCTATCATCTCCCTAACAAGCACCGAACGATCCGTGACCGGAGAGAACGACGTCCTATCGCCTGCACAGTTGTCAAAGGTTTTCCCCAATTTCTCACTTTATTCTTCTGTCGATCGATCTGCTACTCTCCTTGCTGTTTCTGTTTTCTCTTTGAGTTTTGTTTGTGGGTTGATTGATTGAAGATGGTACCCTCCGTTTCCATTTCTGGGTGGCACTTGGTGCGGTTGGCGGCCTTGGGTGCGCCGGTGTGGTTGTGGGTGGTCGTGGGTTGTCTTCGTGGGGTGGGCCACTCACCGACGGTGGTGGGTTTCCATTTCTGGGTGGCACGATGACTGCTTCTAAAATTCTTTCTTGAAATAAAGAATAATCAAAGCTCAAATGTTGGGACCTCAGATTCAGTCGGTCAGACGAACTTATTGGGAAATGTTAAAAGGCTGGTATGGAGGAGTTAATGAGAAGATTTAGAGGGTATAAAAATAATTTGGTAGGTTAAAAGTAGGGTTAAAATGGGAAAATATGGGTACAAATAGTGTAGGAAATGCTAAACATACAAGAATGGATTCAAGAAAGTTACTGAAAATGAAAATGAAAATGGAAAACGTACAAGATTAACTGAAAAAAGTAAAAACGAAAAACTGAAAAAAATGATAAAAGTACACGATCAAATATTGGAACTGAATACAAGAATATGGAAAACAAAAACAGAAAACAAATACTCTAAACGTACACGCCCTTACCTGTCAGAGAAGGTCGGCGGTGGCGGTGATGACGGTGAAATTTCGTCGTGTGTCAACGGCGAGAGTTGTGGCGGCAGTGTCGACGGTGAACACCTGTGGGTGAATGTCGTGTGTCCTCAGTGTGGATGAAGGAAGAGAGAAGAATGAGAATTAATGGGTAATGGGCACCCATTTGTAACCCATATAAATTAATGGGTTAATGGGTTGCAAGATTCTTGACCCATTTGACCCATTAATCTAAATGGGTGGTTTTGGGTCATTTTTAAATGGACGGGTAAATGGGTTTGGGTCGCAATTGCCACCCCTAGTGTGAGTGTGTGCATACGTGTGTGTGTGTGGGGGGGGGGGGGGGGGGGGGGGGAGGTGAGATTGGTTTTATTTCTATAATTTTTATACATATATTAAGGTTTGTATAAAAATTACGAGTCTTATTTTCAGCTAGAAACAATTATGAAAATTTATTGGTTTTTTTAGTGTATCTAAGAAAATTATTTTAATTCGAAAATAATAAAAAATATTCAAAAATTATATTTTTATTCCATATGATGTCTTAAGCTATAAATAATGCTTAATGAAAATTAAAATTTTTTTTGGAGTATTTCGGGCCTCGATGAGTGTGACTAGTGTCGGGTTAGGTTGGCCGTATGTGGGACCCGCTTCGATTTTCGTCTTTCCGGGTTGAGAAATGAGTACGCTGTGGGAAGTTATATTAGGTTTATAATATATTAGTGTGGATAGTGTTCTGATAAATAATTTGCCCGACTTAGGTTAATTCAAAGGATTTTGGATCGAGACTGTTGAGCAGCAGTGCATAACTTGGATTGAGGTAAGAGATTTTCATCTGAACCAAACTCCTCATAATTGTTTCATATGTTCTTCTGATTTGTTATCGCTATTCTTTTGGACAATATTATTTAATTTTTCTTTGACTTAGATTTGGTATTTCAATTATGACAGTTGATTGAGAGTATGATTTGATTGACGGATAGTTGCTCTGACAGCTTGTTACATTATTTATTGAGATAGAGGAGATTACTGTCTTAGTGAATTGATCGTTGAGTGTCTAACGTTCCGGAAAATTCCAGGATGTTACACAAACCATACACAAACTATCATTGTTGATGTTTTCATGAGCTAAAAGGCTATTGGTAATAACGCGGTTTAAAGACGCTAGCCAGAAGAAAAATTAAATTCAGGAGGACAATTTGTTTTCCAAACCCATGACGAGAATTCAGAATTTGTAATCATAGATTCTCGAAGCCAACTAGTTGGCAGATTTGGACTACGAAAGGCTGTTGCAAGAAAGAGCGTAAATCCAAGAATCTGGTTCATGATTAAATATTTGGCATGATATGGCGCGCATTGCAATTTTTAGATTGGGAAGAAAGTCAAAGGAAAATAAGGTGAAATGCCAGACTTCCCATGTGAAGGTCCGTGGATTTTTGACCGAAGGGTTTCATTGCCAAACCAATTATCAAAACCAAAGGCTGATGTTGCGACCATCTCTGATAACCCACTATATTCCTTTGCAATCAGAGGTTGAGCTTTTGTCATATCAGCATATATATGGGATTTTTTCATTTCAACGGGTTGGCTATATGTTCACGACAAAGAATTGGCCGAAATAGCTGTGGGATTTTTTAGGAAACGCCAACTCAATTTAGCCAAGGCAGCCATGTTTTTGGAATTAGAATTTTTCAAGGAAAGGCTACCAATTCTCTTTGATTTAGTGACTTTATCCCAACCAACAAGGTTGTTTTTCTTAAATTGTCCACCAACCTCACACATAATTACAATTAAGACGATCTAACTCATCACAAGCAGTTACTGAAAAATCCATGGTTTGCATGTAGCAATTGGAAATGGAGGAAGTGACCGACAAGATAAGGTGGCTCTACCTGCAAAGAAGGACTTCATCCTTCCATCCGTTAACCCAATCCTTAACCCTTTCAATAACAAAGTTGAAGTGGCTTTTTTTACGCTTAGCATGGCATAACTGAGATATTTTCCCAAACCTCTAGTGTGCTGAAATTTGAGATTATTAATCGACACTATATAGTCCTCCTCTACTTAGTTAGGGGAGACAAAGAATTTAGATTTTTCCAGCCTAACCTTTTGCCCAGAAACATCTCTAAACTCCAAGGTTTCTTTTATGATGGCATAATTGGTTATGGATGCTCTCTCAAAGAAAAAAAAGATCATTAGTGAAGAGTGTGTGAGATATACAAGATGCTCCCTAGCCAACTATAACAGGTTACCATTTGTTCTTCTCCACTGGGGTATCAAGTTTTTATGGAAGTATGTCCATGCATGCGATAAAAAAAGGTAATGTTAGAAGAAATTGGTCTATGAGTGAGCCCTTAACCATGATGGAAAGGCCAGTAGAAGTGACACAAGACATAACCATGTTGATGAATTTAGAGGAAAAATTGAAAGCCACAAGCGTATTGCACAAAAAATTTCAATTCAAACGATCATAGACCTTGTCAAGATCCAAACCTAGATTGATGAGGATAGATACGATTATGTAAAGAGGGGCGACAGTGATTCACCAAGATTATGGAGAGTATTTCATAAAGCGTGTTATACAACCCTATGGGCCTGAACGGAGAAATCAATTCAAGAGATTGGACTTTAGGAATAAGGTTGATCATGTTCTTGTTAACCTCAAGAGGGACATTTTATCTAAAAAATATGGACAAAAAATATTTATGATGTTAGACATCCTTTATAATGTTTTCGGCGAAAACAATTGCATGGAAGCCATCTGGTCCCCATGTTTTTTTCAACTTTAACTACTGAAGTGCATTTTTGACCTCCAAAAGAAAATTGTACAAATAGCATCTCAATCATTGATTTGCACTACTCTAAGACTATTTAGCCTAGGGATTAATGGCCGGTCACCAATCTTATCCTGTTGGAACAAATTGATGAAATAAGAGACGAAGTGATTCTTTACCTCGTTAAGTTGGTTGAGCCATTAGCAAGAAGGGAGTGTTAAAGGTGTGATACGATTCCTTTGATTTCTATTTAGAGTGGTAGAGTGAAAAAAAAACATGCGTTTCTATCTCAGTAATTATGCCAATCAGTCCTAGATTTCAAGGCCCAAAACTCTTCCTCTACAAGAGAACACAAAGTAGTCATCATTTAAGGAATTTTCAAAATTGACCAAGAAATCAGTTGGATTGAGCGAAAGTGCTTTTTGAGTGCCCTAAAGATGAGCAAGGACCCTTTTCTTCCTATGGAATACCAAACTCAAATGTGTTATGTGTAAACACTTAAATAACCTATCAATCTTAAATATTCAATTTCAAGTCTCCCCAAAATTGTTAACAAGGTGAGCAGAGGATGGGTCTCCAAGCCAAATTTATTTTAGTATATGTTTACCGTAATCGGTGTAAATATTTATCAATGTAATATATAGCTTTCAGAATCTTTTTGGTAAAATAAAAATATTGATGGTATTTTTGGATGGGAGCGTATGACCAACAAATAACTGTATAATAATTGTTAATTAAAATTGCAACAATGATAAAGTTTATTCGTAAATTTGATAGTTGAAAATGATTTAACGTTATATCTCACACACTACATCACAGCCTACCCAACATCTCTCTTCTTCTTTGCCCATGACACACACACAGTTGAACACATAAAACCAATCTCACCTCCCCCACACTCAGTCCGCAATGCAACCCCTCACTCTCTCTCTTTTGCATCGCCATTGAAAAACACCAACCAAACCATAGATGCATATATGAAGGCCCAACTTAAAGCAGTAGCCGAGTCAATTTCTATCGGACAACAGAACCCCATCAAACTACAAACATAACAGCTACCACAAACCCACCTTCCATTTAACACCACTTACCTCATTCATCTACAGATCAGACTACTAAAAACAACAAAAGAACTATAATCGGTCCACTTTATACTATAAAGCCTAAATCAAATCTACCTATCAACCTATAAAGTATAAAGTCTAAATCATGCCTTATTTCTGCACTTTGTGTCTAAACTACCACCATCACCAATCTCATCATCGTGGAACAACCACTGTCCGTCTCCTTCAGCCAGACTCACGGTATAACACAAACACACAAAAGCTCACCCACAAATCTCGCACGGTAGGCACACTGACTAGACACATGTTCACAGCTACCCCTTAATCCCTTAAATCATTGGAAAAAAAAAAATAGAGAGACAAGGCTAAAAATAACTTACCGGAAGAAGTTTGGTCGCCCAAAAAGTCTTCTTCGAGTTCCCCATCTTTCTCTGTTGCTCTCTTCTTTTCTCTCGAGCACAGCCCAACCTTCTCTTCCTCTTTCCCTTTTTCTCTGTTCTAAGCTGTAAACAAAAATTCCATTTAGTAAAATGCTCATTTCTCTCTCCTTGGTTCCGTCTCTTTCCAAAATAAAAGAGTTGACAAAATTTTAAAATTAAATCAAATTTTTGTTGTAATTTTTATGTGTTCAATAGTCTCAAATCTAAACATATATTTATAATTAACTCTGCTACACTAATCGTCGCTAAAGTTACTAAATTAAAATATCGATGTCAACTTTAAAACTTTCGTCGCTAAAATTTTTGAATTATTATTTATGCTAATTGTACTAAGTATGTCCATCAATATCACTTACAATTTCTATCTTTAAATTATAACTTATGATTTCTCCGAAATTTTGTCGCTAAAGGTTGCCGATAAGATTTTACTAATGAAATCAACGCTAAATCTCGCATATAAAAGTCTTTGCTTAAAATAAATTAAACCACTAGGCAATGTTAAGGTTCAGGGTGTTACAGTTTGCCCTCAAGAAGAGGAAGACTATATTCATGTCCTTAGAGATTGTAACTTCGCCAAACACGTTTGGAACTTAGTTGAAATTCATATCCATCAAATTAATAGCTTCAATCTAAAACTTCTTAGGTGGCTCAAAAACAATTGTAGGGCTAATTGTGGTTCTAAAGTCCTTCACTTCTCTTGGGATTTTCTTTTTTTTTTTCCTCCTTAATTTGCTAATTTTGATAGTTCGAAATAATGCCACCTTCCAAACAAAACTCTAGAACCAATACTTGTCATTTAAACTATGGTAGCCAAAGCTTATTAATTATGGACAATACATAACCACACCTTTATGAAAGTCCTGAGTACTAGAATGTTGGGTTGGAAACCCCACCCACACCTCCCCTCATCCCCTCAACCTTCCCCTCGTCAGTGATTGGGCTAACCTAAAGCTGATGGATCGACACTTTAGTACTCCTGGTTTGGTGAAAGCTAGAGATGTCAAAAGGGCTGGGCCGGCCTGACTCGGACTTAAACTGGCGCGAACTTTTCGATGAATAGTGCTGGCCCTGAACCATAGGGCCATGGGCTATGGCTAGGGCTAGGGCTAGGGCCAGGCCTAGCAATTTACCCAAAAAATCCAGCCCGGCCAGGCCCTAAAAAACGGGCTGGCTTGAAAACGACTTGTTTTCTAAGGCTGGCCAGAGTAAAACGGGTCTGGCCCGTGTCTGGCCCGGCCAGGCCCCGACCCTGACTTTTGAATTTTTTTCCTTTTCCCAGATTCCCTCCAATGGCCATTTTTGTTAAAAATTTCACTTTACCCCCCCCCCCTAACGGCTAGTTTGAGGGGTATTTTTGTCTAACAAGTTTCTAACAATTCTTTTATGCACTTTTATCCTTCCCAACAATTATAAACGGTTAGTTTTCACGGGTATTTTGGTCTTTTGTGAACTTTGAAAAATCTATAAATTTTCCCCCTCTTCTTCACATTTTTCACACAAATCTTCTCATTCTCTCTCTTATCTAAATTCTAAAACCTTTCCTACCATTCTTTTTTGTTACTAAGTACTAACCCTCTCTAATTTATAATTACGAGTATTATTTAATTATTTACTAATTGTATTTCTTCGCTACTCTTATTCAATTATTTACTAGTTTTATTTTTCATTCTTTTCAAACAATTTTTGCGTCAAATATGTCTCGATTATTTAAATCACGTAGCAAACGTTCAACACCATCACAAGCACCACCACCATAAGCACCACCATAACTATTCGATTTTTAAGATTGGGCACTAATAGCTATAGATACCCAAGTCAATTGGCAGTTCAACCAAAACATTCCAGATTCAGCATTTTAGTCAAGGACGCAGCTCGGTTGGCAAAGCTACAACTCCAGGATAGAATTTTACCTCGATGAGCGGTTATCATGGTGAAGGACCGAGCAATCCTGTCGGTAGTCCGTCAGAAGTCCAAAAGGAAAAAAAAAGAAAGCTGCATGTTGGAATCATTTTGATGGTAGAGTTAGTCTTACTTCTGATGTTTGGAAATCTCCTTTTACTCTAGTTAGTTATGCTTGTGTGATGGCCCATTGTATTGATTCTAATTGGACTATGAATAAGAGAATCATCACTTTTGAACTCTTTCCTTATCTGCATGATGCATCTAGTGTTGCTACTATTATAATCAATGCATGTAACACGTTTAAAATAAACAACAAGATTATGAGTATTAGTTTTGATAATGATCTAACAATACAGCTACTATTTCAGCCTTCAACTTGTATTTGATGGTGAATTATTTCATGTTCCATGTGTTTTTCATATAATTAATTTAATTGTTCAAGATGCTTTAGCTGCTGCAAGAGATATTCTTCACAAATGAGGGGTATGGCAGCGTATATTAATAGTATGGGTTCGAGAACACAACAATTCAAAGCGTTGTGTGTTCAATATAATTTGCCTCGTAGGAGACCATTTACAGATGCCGTCAACAGGTAGAAGTCCACATATCATATGCTTTGACATGTTTTGGTATATAAAGAAGTGTATATGCACTACCTACTAACCATGTTCCCACAAGGCTTGCCAAGTCAGGCGGAATGGTAGATGACTGCACAGCTATCCGAATTTTTGGAGGCATTTTACACGTCTACCAATTTATTATCTGGTACGCACTATCCCACCTCCCCTATCGCTATAGTAGAAATTTTCAAAATGGCTTCAATGTTAATGAAATGGAGATATGTAGGACTATTTCAGGAAATTGTAAAACATATATATGGACATTGAGTTCGATAAATATTGGGCATAACTGCTTACTATTTTTGTTGTAGCCACTTGTTTGGATCTTAGGTTAAAGTTGTATGCCGCGAAAGTCTCGATATTAGAAATATCAAGACTAATGTGCTACACAGAGGAGGACACAACCAACCTTACAATGAAAGAGAGTGCAAAATTTGAGGTTTCGTATAACTTATATCAAAATTCCGTTGACGTGCGCGGGCGAGCTACATCGTCGAGCGGTGAAATATATTATGGGTCAAATCTTACCGGCTTTGAACATCTAGTGGCATGACAACTACTAGTAGAAGGTACTTCTAGTTTTGCAGGTTCGTCTACTTTTTCCTCTTTTAATGAAATTGGTTTATATGTAAATACTAATCATTATTCTTCTTTACCAATGGAAGAGTAGATGAATTTTAATTTATTAACTTTTTGGAAACAAAATGAAAAAATGTATAAAACTTTATCCCAAATTGCTCGAGATGTACTATCGGTGCATGCCTCTAAGGTTGCTTCAGAGTCAACATTTTCAGCGAGCGAGAGGGTGTTGGATCACAGGATGAGTCATCTTAATCCCGAGTCATTCGAGTTATGTGTATGTCGAAAGGATTGTCATTATGCAAAATACCGCGAGTAAGATAGACCGATTGATGACAGGAAGAGCGACGATTCGGACGTCGAAGTACTTCCGGATGATTAGGTAATTTTCTTTTCTTTTCCTTTTCTCAAGTTTTTATAATAAATTATTTTCAAACAAATCGAGTGTGTCTAAAGGTAAAAATGCACTTGAGAAAAATAATCCTCACTTTTTTTCAAAGAATTATATATATACCTTTGCCTGCTTGTTTATAAGCAGCGGTCCCAAACCCTAAAAAAAGGAGGATGGCCTATAAAAAAATTTATTTTGTGTGTTAATACTTTCGCAACACAAAACGTGAATGAAAGGAATTAAAAAATAATAATTATATTCATGCCCGGGCTAGGGCCTAGCCCGGCCCTAAAGTTAGGGCATAGGGCTTGGATTTGGACAGGGCCTGAATATCCCACATTTAGGCCCAGTTGGTCCGTTCTTCACCTCTCGTCCGCTGGGCTTGGGCCGAGCCGGCCCGCTGAAACCTTTACCGGAAGCTGGCGGTCTAATTGTAAATGAGGATCGAGACTTCGTTGAGGGTTCTCCACTCACATTGGGATAACAAATAGTTTTGTTGCCGAGCCATGGGTCCTTCGAGATGGCCTTGCGCTTGCCTTTGAGAAAGGCATCGATAAACTAAAGGTGAACTTGGACTCTCAAGAGGCTTTTCACCTGGTTACAAGTGGAAACCAAAAGTCTCACAAGCTTTGTGCTCTCATCGACCACTGTCGATGGTTTATGACTCAATTCGCTGACTTTGAAATCATCCAAGTTCACCGTGAGACTAATGTCTACACAAACGCTCTTGCCAAATGAGGCGTTCTTCTACTTTAACAAACTTGTAACTTTTTCTCCTCTGGACTGTATTAAGGATCAACTACTTGCAAATTCAGTGGGTGTGATGTGCTCAAGACAAATGAATGCAACATAGATGTTTATTCATTTTCAGTTTACATAAAATGTTTAATCTAAAGGGTTTTAGTGACAAGTTTGGAATAGATGAAAATCCAAAGGTTTTAAAGACAAAGTTGGAGTGTAACGGATGAAAAAATGATGTTCAATGTAAACGATGAAAAGTGAGGTTCGATTACGAATTATGTTGTATCTGGCTATAGTTTAACCAACAAACATACATATAAATTTAAACTTTGAACGAAACGGCTAGATATCAAATTTTGTTGTTGTTTTTTGGGCTAAAGCAAGTTCTTTCATTTTACGCTCTTTTAGGTCAAGGCTTTGCCGTGACAAAACAACCCAACTGCAGATGATAATAAAATTTGTGCAGTGAACATCTTGCAGCGCACACTAATCTTATTTTAGCAATAAGATTTGAAAAAAGAAGTCAAACTTTGATGCCCAAGTGAGATACTGGCATTTATTCACGAACCTTTAACTCATTCGCACAATTACATTAGGAGGCAATGAATGCCAAACTAAGAAACAAGCTAACTTGTAATAGTAGATCGCCCTATATCTTGTTCTCGTTCAAATCCTCCTCCCTTTAAGCTTTAGATGTTTCAAGAAATGGATAATCAGTGTAGCCAACAACTGGATCAAGTGTGTAAAAGGTATCTCTATTGTACTTGTTGAGAGAAGCGTGGAGCTTGAATCTCTTCGGCAAATCTGGGTTGGCCAAGAACCAGCGACCATAAGCAACAAGATCCGTGCGGTTTTCAGCCACAGCTTTGTTACCATCTTCCCGGTCATATCCCCCTGCACTGATGAATGTACCGTTGAATGCTTTTCTCATAGGCACAAGACTATGGGGACATTCGGTTTTTTCCCCTAGAGTTTTCATTCTCGGTTCAACCATGTGGCAGTAGAGAATCCCATATTTGTTCAATGATTCGATCATATAAAGACCCAAAGCTTTCGGATTCGAGTCTCCTGATTCCAAGTAATTTGCAAATGGAGATAACCTTATACCCACTCTATCTGCTCCTATCTCGTTACTCATCGCTTCAACTATTTCTAGAGCGAACCTACAACGATTCTCCATAGAGAGCCTCCATACTGGTCAGTCCGGTCATTGCTCTGATCTTTCATGAACTGGTCCACTAGGTAACCATGAGCCCCATGGATTTCAACTCCATCAAAACCTATATATAACATAGACAATATGAGGGCATCAAAATGCTCAACCAATACCTATATATACACACACGTATGCACACCCACACGTGCATCAAATAGAATATCAATCCAGGTCAGTATTTATAGGTCTCAAAGCAATTAACTTTGATGATCACAGATATAAACGTTCCGAGTATCTACTGACATTGAAACCCTTATGGCCTTCTCTTTGAAAATTTATTGTATATGCAGATAATAACAGACAAAAGCAATCAAAGGATCTGAATAATGCCAGTACGTGATACTCATTTTTAAGAAATTAGAAAGGCAGACTTTATGCTTGGTTTGGGGAAAATGATATATTGTCAAACTTCAAGTATAAATTTATCTTAATACTCGGTCCATTACACACTGGTCCCTTATGATGATAGAGTCTTCTCAATATCATAAACATTGATGTCATAAACCATCCATATGCACCCAACTTTTCCAGGTCAGATACAGCCAACATATACTATGCTTGGCAGATAATTGTTACTCTTACCAGTGAAGTACAAACAACAGTTGTGGACTTCAAATAGTAGTTCAGAATCAAGTGAAATTTATAGTAACAAGATCAGCCACAAAGCTGTTTTTATGGAAAGACAGCACGGCTTGTAAAAACTGCTCAGAGAATTACTTCTTTTCTTTCCCTTAACATAAAGTTAAAGTGTGACCCTTCAAACAAGATTCGAAAAGTATATATTTCTCCCAGATTATGAGGACAGTAAACTTTAAAAATTATGGTAACTTTCTCAACAGAATTTGAATACGTTTGGAAAACATACCAGCTTCCATCGCATGTCTTGCAGCAGCTTTAAAATCGTTGACAACTTGAGGAACTTCATCTGTACTTAAGCGTCGTGGAGGAGAAAACTCAGCAACATCAATTCCGTTGCTTTGAAGATGAGGAGTTAAAGGCTTGTCTGTACAAGAGATTGGAGCCTGTCCATTTGGCTGAAAAGCTGTAGATTGCAATTGGGCAGAGTTGGAGAGGGAACAATAAGAAGGATGAATGCAGAGCCAAGTAAATTGATTAAATCCCACACAGGTATATGCCAGTTTCGAAGCAACAAAAACATAAAAAAGAAACATAAAGAAAGATAACAACATATGCCGTGGGTTAACAAAGCCAGAAGCCAGGCCTGACCGAAGGGGGGATTAAACAAACTCATAATTTGTTTATCTCAATTTATAGAGACATCAAGTAGGGGACATACTTATGCCTACCATAACAAGAAACCTACGTCCTACAACAATGAATAACAAACAATGAATGTTATAGACCATGTACACCAAAAACTTCAAATTTCTGCCAATAAATTTGCCACTCGCAATTAGGAAGCATAACACCAAGAGAATGAAGCTTCTGGATACAACATTATAGGTGGCCTATAGGAGTGTGTTACCTCATAGTTTGTAAAGCCAGAGATGTTGTCCAATAATGCTCCTAGGAAGCCTACCTTCTTGTCTTCCATTTTCTGCAACATTCGCAGCAGACCTAATCCTTTAGATGGTACTAAAGTCTACTTTATGTATCCCATGAGAAAAAGTAAAAAGGCAATGTGAGGCAAGCTTCACGGCCTTGCTTTCTCTAATTATTCATCAACATACTCATCCCTCAGAGTAAAAATTTAAGCGAAGGGCAATGACTCTATTTGGAGACAAATTACTAGAAGTCTCACTATCTAAACAACAGAAACAATAATATGCTCACAAGCATGGGATTACACCGAGTAAAAATAACCTTAAAGTCTCTATTTTGATCCACTAACATCTATCTTTCTTAAATTCCTGGAAAGGTTAACATAATCCAACATGATATATATCACGTGTGGGTGTGTGTGTTTTGTGGGTGGGTGGGGGGGGGGGGGGCGGTGTTGGGGGCGGGGGTTGTGCCCATTTCATCAGGTCTTCATATTTCTCTCTTTCTAGCATAAGACAATATTGTCGGTGTTCTAATCCTGCTATAACCTAGGCAAGAACCAATGTAGTTGGTATCTAGTTTGTCCGCAATCTCTCAGAAGTTTTGCAGCCTTATCCTATTTTACAAGAACTACAATGTCACACCATGCCCCATTGTGCTCTTTTATTCGTCTTCACTCTCCTAAACTACTCTTTGTTTCTACTTTACCTCAATATGTTTTTTTAACGCTTATGAGGTTTTCCACATATAGTAGTTCTTGATCTAATTCTGTTTTATTATCTGCTAGTTGATTTTTGAGACAGAAAAGTTGGAGAAGATGGTATTGACTTCTCTTACGGCCCCCTGCACCAATTAGGAAAATTCTGATGTTCAAGTAGGAGCAGAACACTGACGTCTTTTAGCTGAATGCATCTATAGATGGAGAAGAACATTTTCAACCGCATATAACTTTTTAAGAATGTGGATTTAGTTTTGTGATGGTATCAGAAGATTGTATACTAAGGCCCTGTTTGACAGGGTTTTTTTTTTCCAGCCACCTTTGGAGACCACCGCCGGCGACTACCGGCGGCTGGCGGCCACCTCCGGCGGCCACATCCGGCTGCCAGCCACCACCACCGTCGGCCACCGCCACGCCCCACCACGGCCACCGCAAACCACCACAAAAAAAAAATTCAAATTAAAAACTGGGTTATCAAACACCTACTTGTTTTTGTAAAAAAAAAAAATTAAACTGCTGTTTAATTTTTTTTTTTGGAAACTGACAAAAAAATAATAATAATGTTGTCAAACAAAGCCTTAAGGCTTCTAACTTTCTTTATCTTTCATGTTATAAGCTATGTACTTTTGCACAATTTAGTGCCTGTAACATAAACAATTATCCTGTGCTTGGCAACAATACCTTACAGAGTAACAGGGTGCACCCATACTACGAGAGCAAATTATCTTTAACAGGACAGAACTAGGTCTTTTAATGACTATAACGTGGTAATAGTCGTCGTTCAGTGTATATATCTGGCATCTGTTCTTTATACCTCCACTCTTCAGTAATTCTTTAATTTGGAATTCATTGAACCAAATGTTGGTGTTAAATCAGTCACCTTCAGACTCACCACAACCACCACCCTACCTCCCACATCCTCAAGCACCCACCATAAGCCACCAGCTACAACCATCAATCCGCCAGCCACAACCACCATGACCACCTCACTGACCCACCTCTGTCAGCCATCACCACCACTACCATTACCACCACCGCACCCCATCACCAATTACCCACCACAATACCATCACCTTCGCCCCTCTCACTCCCTCTCGCCGACGCCGTGGCAACTACCACCACCATCAAAACCTACCGAAGCCGCCAAATCTGCCACCACCTTACCACCACCAACAGACACCCACTATAAGCCACCAGCCATCAACCTGCCAGCCACAACCACCATGACCGCTGTACTAACCCACCTGTCAGCCATGACCACCAATATCAGTAAACCACCGTACCCCATCACCAATTACTCACCACCATACCCTCACATATCATCCCTCCCATTCCCTTTGAGCGCCGCCGTGGAAACTAACACCACCATCCAAACCTATATCTCACTGTCTCGCATTGAAAAAGTAAGGAGGAAAACAGACCTGAACCTCACCCGCAGTGACGAGTGGAGTCGGTGTTGCCCGATTGGAGACGATGACAGCTACGGTGTTGGGCGACGGTGGTGGTGATGGTGGTCTGATTGTTTGTAATGGTGGGTGATGGCCGTCTGTTGCAGAACACACCCCCACCGACGAGTGGGTGTTTGTGCTGTTGAAGAATGTGCGTGTGCAAGTGTCTGTGTGCGAGCAGAAAAAGTTTTTCCTTTTTTTTTTGTTCGTTAGTCATTAAATTAAGATATCATCGTTCTTGGCTAAGCAAATCGCACCATAGTGATACAGCTACGTCTTTATGATTTGTTTTTCTGTTATTGACTTATTTGCCCTTGATCAAATTTAACAGTTGTTCATGTCCGTTCACTTTTGGACTCATTTAATTTAAAAATAATACTTTAACATTGAAATGTTGGGTACTTAAGCCGTAGTGATACTTTAGGACACAAATTTGACAGTAACCATGTATTTTATACATAGTTTATTCGCCACCCTCCTCTCGCAAGCCTTGTAAACCAAGACAGACTTAAATAAATAAATAATGACCAAACAAACAAAAGAACGCAGTAGTGAATACCGATTAAGAGTAAAGTATGTGATCTATATCCAGTTATATAAAATGGAGCAAGGCTACAGGCATGGTTCAAAGTCAAGAAGTGGCCCAGTAATGTATGATATTTGCATGATTAGCGCATATTTTCATCACTGTCGAATATTATTAGGAAGCTGTTGGACTTGCTACTTTTACATGCAAGGCTAGATCGGAAGTCTCTATGACATGAGATCATCGTTTAGATGTTTTTCGATCTATTATTATGTAATGGACAATTTGTAGCTTCCTATATTTTTGTATTTGATTGTTTGTAATATATGATTGTAACTCTTATATGGCCGAGACGGTTTATTGTATAATATTATTCTTCTCTTAGCTAAATAAAAAAAAGTCAAGAAGTGGCCAAAGCGAACCGGTGACGCTGTCGACCATATTGGTATCGATCATGGCCATACAAAATTTTTAGCTAATCTGGCTATATTCTAAAAAATAATCATGAGAAAAATCCTCCCTACATGAGAAAAATCCTCCCAAAAAAAAAAAAATATCAATAATCATGAGAAAAATCGTAATTAGTTAAAACTCGATCTGGCTTTCCTAATCATCTAATCTGGCTATATTCTAAAGTAATAATGGTGCTTGGCAACTACATACCCTGATTTGAAATCCTCCCTACATGCCAAATCTGACAAAAGAAGATACCACCTTTGGCATGCACAGCATCTACAATAGGTTTCCATGCCTCAACTTGTTCCTTCGTCCAAATACCAGGGGTTTCAGGATACCTAAATTAAGGCAAACCGCGAGTACGTAATCAAATTTCTTTTCCAAAAACATGAAATTTAGTTCTAGCATCCGGAATACAGAGCAACTGAATACATGCATCCATTGTACCTACCCTTGGGCAGTGTCGGAAACTCCAGCGGCTTCTGCAATTAGAAGGCCACCTTTGGTAGTTCTCTGTGAGTAATACAAGATAGCATGTGGCTGAGGAACATTGCCGTAAGATCTCTGCCTTGTAAGTGGTGCCAAAACAATTCTGCAAGAATTGGAGATCGAGGAAGAATATTTCACTACCTTAATCTTGAAGTTTTTAAGACAAATATGTAAGTACAAATTTAGCAAAAGTAGGCACTCAGATATTCCTTGCTGCATCATCAGAGTTGTGCAGCAAACCACATCTTTGTACAAATATTTAAGCATTTGTAAGTTGCAAAAGACTTATATGCGAACATCCCCACACAAATTCAGACACAGGGAAGTGGGGCAATGGCTTTCTCCAAAAGATTTTCACGGTTCTAGCATCAAATTGAGTCAATTGCCAGGTTGATCTTTATGCTGGTTTGGCCTTAATCTGAGTACCACAACTGAACTAGGAAGAAAGTGAGTTTCATGTTTAATGCATCTATTGATGCTTTGACTATTTGGATACTTTTGGGAGCTGTACAGTTCGCTACATTGTGGTGCGCTTTTACTCATTAGAAAATTTTCCAACAATCAGTCCACATAAATCGGATGCTTTAATTGACCATAAAGCATATGGCAGCAACAATAATGCAGGAGGACTAACAAAAATTAAGAAATTCGACAGAGACAGATTAACATGCTTGCTGACATCAGTTGTTAATTAAGAAATAAAATTTAAGAAAGAGACCCCTCAGCCCTGGGGACTGAAACAATTAGAAGAATAAGATAACAGGCGAAAAGAAGTAAAAACGAAAGAAGAATGTTGAAATTGTTTCAACAAATCCGGACTATAATATTCATATGGAGAAAAGAAAAAAGATAGAAAACTATCAATGTATCTATCTATCTATGTTAGCAAACAACAAAGCGAAGCAAGAAGAAGCAATCAGTAGCTAAAGTTCATTTTGACATGTTTGTAAGAAAGAAAAACAAGGATACCTGTGGGAGAGCTGGAAATTACCCATTTTGTAAGGGGTGAGAAGAGGGACTTGCTCTTCCTCATCATGTCCTTGCGCTGCCTTGTTCTCCATTCTTTGCGACTGTCTGTCCAGAACAATTGGGGGCTGAAAGAAGGTTTGAGTGGCTTCTGATTGTCGGGGACCCAGCCACAGGCGGCTATACTTGTCAATAATAGTGTATAGGTAGGGGCCGCTTTCTCGTGCCCTTTGTCAAGACAACGACGGTGTATGGCTGCTCTTGTGATGTCCTCCTTCACGTATTCACAGGACTGCTTCCGTATCCAAGTTTACTCTGTACATTAATTAACAACACTTAAATTATAAGTTTTTGTGCAATGGACCATTTCTTCGTGATATAACTCAAATATAACTCCCAATAATTGAAAAATATTCGGCAATCTCAGTCAAACTGGGAGATCAATGATTATCTTATTAGTAAAATTGTGACGTGATCATCGAAAATCCTAACGCGATCCTAACACATCTGGCCCACGGCCCAGTCCTGCTAGGAGTCTTCTCCTACAGCTATATAAAGGGGTCTTCCCCTCCAGGTATGGGACAACTACACAATTCATGCTTTTTTAGAATTACTATTATGTAGTTGCGCTCTGACTTAAGCATCGGAGAGTTCTCCGCCAGGAACCCCACCCGGCGATCACTCGTTTTTTGTCTTGAAGGTCATCGGTCTAAGCTCGGGTTCCGCAATGTACGCGGAGCATGTCTTTAGCAGCAACACTTCCAACTATTAATTCATCGAAGGTAAATGCAAAATATCCGTTTAAATTTTTGAAACTTCAAAATTTTACTATCTTCTCCAATTGCCACCACCATCGGCAATGCACAGCGGCGAGGAAGAGATATGGCTGGGAATCACTGCCCCCGCCCCATAGTCCTTGAATCCTATTTGGCTGTTCGTTAGACACCGATGGTGGTTCGTTGTTTGTGGCGGTGAGTGGTTGCGGTGGTGCGGGCTGCAATGTGGGCGATTGCGGCGGTGCGGGCTATGACCATGGGGGCTGTCACGGTGGGTGGGATGACTATGGGTGGCTAGCGTGGTGCGTGGGGCGACGATCTTGGGTTGTCGACGAGATTGTGCTAACAGTTGGGTGTTAGTGGTGATTAGGGCTATAACTTGGACGGAAAAGGACGGGCCTAAGAGCCAAACTATGCCCAGCCCATCCTTTAAACACTCTTGCCCTTGTCCATGCCCAGTCCAGCCCATCCACGGGCCGAATAATATATGCCCACGAAAACGTTGTTGGGCACAGCCTGGACACAAGCTGTCCACGGGAACGGCAGTTCATGGTTGTAAATTAGTTTGTTTTACTCAATTTGAAAAGCATATCAATACCAATTAAGTCTACTAATTAATCTTGAGTTTATTGTGCTTAATTTTCAATTATATCAATTACCATCCAAGTTTACTTATTAGTATAAAGAAAAAAAACTATAATGTCAAAATGGATTTAAATATGAGCATGGAAACAACGTTTTACAACAAAATATAAGAAAAAGACAAAAAAATCTCAAAGCAATCGTAAGAAGTTATAATTGAAAAAAGCAAAAGAACTCTTCAAAGGTCTTCAAACTTATATGTTTAGAAGATTTTAAAGACTAAAGGAAAAAAAAAAAAACCATGCATCTTGTACACATAAAATTCATATACCTATAATTTATGTCATATAAAATTCGGACGGACTGGATTTCTCATGAGCTGTGTGGGCCTTTAAAAATCTTTGTCCATGTCAAACCCATATTTTTTAAAGGCTCAAATATTTATACCCATGTCCACCACGGTCTCTATAAAGATAAGCTCATACCCATATTTCTACGGGTTAGCATGGATTCTGCAGCTTAAGTTGCATGGGGCATAGTGGTGGTAGCTAGAGAGAAAGAAATGGGAATTAGCGTTACGAGTTTTGAACAAACTGATTGTATTCCCTAAGGGTCCGATTGGCAAATGGAATTGGAATTGGAATTGAGAATTGAGAATTGCAATTCAATTCCAATTCCTATTGAATTGGAATTGGAATTGCTTTGGAATTGAATAAAATTTGTAATTCCATTGATTGATTAGCACAAAAGATTGGATTAAGAATTGAAATTGTTAGTCAAAAAATAAAAGATAAATATGCAAAACAGAAATTTGTTTTTCTTATCAAATCATAATCCACGGAACCCCACCCAACAATAGCAAAAGAAAAGGAAAGAAAATACACATACGATAACCACGTACAAAACGAAAAAAGAGTCCACTAAGATAAATGCACACATGACAACCAAGTATGAAATACAAAAATGAGCCCATTTTTTTTTTGTTCTTCAAAGATAACATCAGTCAACACTACCACGTACCCAACTCAAAAACATTCTACCAACAACCACCATAAAGCTCCTCAGAATGCACCACATATTACGTCGTTTCAACAAGAAAATAGCTCCTAAAGAGAGAAGATCTCTAATATACAGTAGTAAGATATGATGAGATATACAATAATAACAAAATAGCTGCTAAAGAAATAACAGTTCAAATATGTAATAGCTATTATATCAAACTCCTCGTCTACGTCTAGCTTGATATTCAGCGAACATGCCCTTTGCTAAATTCTCTCTAAATGTTGTCCATTCAGGCGTAAGCTGGACAGATCTTATCACTTCATCATCGCCCGTGTCATCTGAAATTTGAACAGCTGCTAATTCTGCATCAACCTCAACTAATAATCTTGTTTCTTGTTCAATTTGCTCCTCTCGTATGAAATTGTGCAAAATGCAACATGCATTGACTATTCGAACCTAAAATAAAAAGTACAAATGACGAAAGAAATAAGATTGAAACCTGTTATATGCTATATATGTATGCACACGCGCGCGCGCACACACATATAAACTAACAAGTTACCACTCATAATATCACATGTGTTTTTACATCAAAGAATGACGCAGTTCTAAGAATTGCCCACCATTTTTTCAACAGCCCAAACGTTTAATCAATGACATTCTTTGCAGTTGAGTGACGAAGATTAAACAACTCTTTGTAAGTACTTGAATTATTCCCACTAGTAGCCCATTCATTAAGATGGTAACGTGTTATATCCTCGTCATTTTTCATGATACCACTCATAAACTAACAAGTTACCACTAATAATATCACATGTGTTTTCATGATACCAAATTCCTAAAGATGCCACGGTGACTCCAATTCCTTGTAAAACTAACCTTCTCCTTTTTCGCTCCCATATTGCCATCCTCGTCATTTTTGTTTGATGAAAAGGATCTTAACGTATTATTATCCATATCACAGAATAGTTCTGCACATAAGAGCAAATATATTTATCAATAGTCCAATACATAAAAATGAAAACTGAATTACAGAGTATAACTTAATTATATTGAGAAGCAGCATTACAGAAAAATGGAAACTGAATTACAGGTGTGTCAACCCCGATATTTTTTTGACATTTGGTAAGCTATCACAAATTCATTGCTTACTATAGATACACAATCAAAGGAGCTCCTTCATGTAGCTAAAGCCTTGGCCTCATCATTTGCATGTTCCCGTTGAAGAATGGCCACAATATGGCACTTCTGTCAATGTCGCTCTAATCCTTGGGACATAAGAACATCTTATTGTGGTTTACCATCTAGATTTACAGTTAGATATCTGTGTACATATAAGGCCGAAATTTCATGTTCCATTCATTTTATAGTCAATGCAATTCTCCAATCTAAACCCGGGAGGGGGGGAGTAAAGACTGGTGAGCTTTTTAAAGCAATATATCCCATTACATTGGCTACAATCTCGTCTACAGTCAGAGGATTACAGAAAACCTCCACTGCTTTCATAATTGCCTAAACAACCAGCCCAAAGTTCTCGGTCCCCCGTCAAGTGACTATATAAGCTCTAAATTAGCAGAGATCATGTCTTAGAAAATCACATGCAGTTCAATCTGGAGCTAATTGCCAGCACTCAACCAACAGGATCCTGAACTAGTTATTCAAGGACACTTCCGAAGTCATGCGTGCAATTGCATGTTTGATAACAAGCCAGGGTAGCATAGACACGGACACGGACACCGTGTCCGACACCGACACCGACCGGGACACCGGGCACCGTAATTTTCAAAAACCAGATTTTGGACACCGCAGGACACCGTTGAATTATATATATATATATATATATATATATATATATATATATATATATATATATATATTTATATATATAGACACACACGCATACACACATCTCACCGCAATTTTAAAAAAACCAGATTTTGAAAATCGCTGAATTTTTTATAATATATACACACACACACACACACATCTCAATTGGAGCAACTAAATTTCGTTCAAAATGGATGAGAAAGAAAGCAAGTAACATGAAATAGTCTCAACAGTAACAAGAAAAAACGTCGGCAACAAGAAAGCAGTTGAATGTCTCAACAGTACCAAGATTAGAGCCTCAACAATAACAAGAGAAAAGGAAAAAAGACATGAGACCAAGGGCATGAAGGAGATGTTTTATATAGTCAGATAGTCTGTAAATGAGGTCAAAGATGTTGACTTATCTTACTCTAGACTAGCAAGCTTGGATGCTTTAGGCAACAAAAAAAAAAAAGAAAAGAGAAAGAGATGGGAGAGAAAGTAGAAGGTACATTTCCATCCCATGTATGCAAGTTGCGGTAGGCACTTTATGGCCTTAGCAAGCTCCACGAGCTTGGTATGCTCGCCTCTCTCAGCGCTCACTTCAATTAGGCTTCACCGCTTGTCAATCAGAGACCTCTCTTTTTTTATTTAGAGGCAAGAACATTTTTTTCTCTGTATCTTAATATATGTGGATGACATTATCCTAACGGGCAACTCGGATGCTGCAATCAATAAGCTTGTTAGTGACTTAAATTGTGCATTGTCTGTTTATAAGGACTTAGGGTCTCTTACATTTTTTCTGGGCATTGAAGTCATTCACTTTCGCACTGGACTTCTTCTATTACAAAGAAAATACATCACTGATTTACTCAAGTGCACAAATCTCTCAGAGGCCAAACCAGTCCACACACCCATGGCTACTACTACACAACTTTATCGCCATCAAGGGGATCTTCTTTCCTCTACTTCTGAATATCACAGTATTGTTGGTGCCCTTCAGTACCTCTCATTCACACGCCCATATATTTCCTTCTCGGGGAACAAGGTGGCGCAATTCATGCATGCTCCAACTTTTGAACATTGGACAGTTGTAAAGAGGATTTTGCATTATCTTAAGGACACCATAAACTATGGTTTATTTCTGAGCAGGTCCTCTAACTTATCTCTCTCTGCATTCTCTGATGCCGACTAGGATGGTTGCCCTGATGATCGCCGTTCCACCGGTGGATATTGTGTCTTCCTTGGCCCCAATTTAATGTCATGGAGTTCTCTCAAACAACCTACAGTTGCTCGATCAAGCACTGAAGCTGAGTAAAAGCCCTTGCCACAGTCACGTGTGAGGTGGAATGGTTATAGTCTCTGTTATGCGTTCTTTGTTTCCGATCCCAGCAACCACCCACCCTCTGGTGTGACAACATTGGATCCGTTTATCTCACTTTAAATCCAATCTTCCATGCACACACCAAACATATAGAGATCGACTACCATTCTGTTCGTGAACGGGTCGCCAAGCGTGCTCTTGATGTTCGGTTCATCTCCAGTGTTGATCAACCTGCTGATATTTTCACTAAGCCCCTATCAATGCCCCGGTTTTATCTCCTACGCTCCAAGCTCAACGTTCTTGGTACGCTGAGCATGCGGGGGGCTATTGGATCACACTAAGATAAGCACGTCCAAAGTTCAAATATTAAATCTGTTTGAATTAGTTTAGATTTAAAAGCTAGCACATGTATATTATCTTTATCTTTAAGTTAGTCAGGTAGTTTAAGTTTATAACATGTATATATAGAACAAATGCCATCATGTACATTCGACTGAAGCAAATGAAACCATTTCTTTACATTCTCATTTTGTCCTCTAATACTATGCCATTTTGTACTTGTGATCTACATTAGAGCATGTTGTATCAAGGCCACCTTTCAAATGTGACTAAAACATGAACATTAGAATTGAAGTTATTAAACAGTACAATAGTTATAGCCAGATTATTGAAGTAGAATCTAGAAACTGGAAGCCACAATATAGTCGAGAGGAAAAAGAAGGGGAAAAAAAATAAAGAAAGCCACAATACATTAAAGAGGAAAAAGAAAATAAAAAAAATCAAGCAGTCGAACATTCGTTCTCAACCAATTTGCCTAATGTAATCATCTCCGGTGAGCGTTGCAAACGTGACCTTGGTTTGGTCAAGTGCACTAGAATTTGTTGCATAGTTGGTCGAGAATGGGGAATCGTATGGCAACATGCAGATGCTAGCTTCACAACAAAGGCCACTTCTTCTAAGACTTGCTTCTGAGGAGGTGAGAGGCGTTGGTCCAATACATCCTTCAGCAACATACCAGGAACATCTGAGCAACAACTTGACCACTAGGCAGCTCAGCTCTATAAACAGTTCCGTACCCTCCGACTCCAACAATATGTTTGGAATTGAAATCCTCTGTGCCTTCAATGATGTTTTCATACACCATCTTCCCATCATAGCTCCATATGTCAAACACATTGTTACTTTTAACTTCAGCTGGCGTTTCTGCGTCCTTCTTTACTCTTCGATGAACATGAAGGAAGATTGCAACAACCAGAAATGAAAGAAAACCAATTCCGAGAAGTGGAAGCAAGATTAAAATCAGAACGTTGTTGCGCTTTTTCCTTTGAGATGTGATGGGGCAAGCATCCAAACCAGTGAAATTCCCACACAAACCTTTATTATGCTTTAGCACCTGAAAAAAAGCACCTTGGAAGGCTTTGATGTCAGGAACAGGACCTTCCAACTGATTGTAGGACATATCGACGGATGTCAAACCTAACATTTCGCTGAGTACTGATGGGATGGAACCAGAGAGCGCATTGTGGGAGAGATTCAGCAAATCCAGGGTTTTTAATTCTCCTAGTTGTCGCGGAATCTCACCTGTCAATAAATTCTGACTAAGATCCAGCCTTTGGAGATTCCACAGTTTGCTTGTTTCATAAGGGATGCCATTCTCTAATCTATTTTGTCTTAGATTCAAGCTCCATAGCTTGGTACACTTCCCAAGCTCTTTTGGAATTCCTCCACTTAGATTATTAGCTGCCAAGTTAAGACGTCCTAAATTGGAGAGGTTGCCAATATCTGGCGGGATGCTTGAAATGAGCTTATTCTCATCTAGAAAAAGGTCAACCAATGAGACTAAGTTGGCCAGATTTGCAGGAATCTCCCCGACTAGATGGTTTGATGAGAGATCAAGTACACTTAGTTGAGTCGCCTTTCCCATCCCAGGTGGTATCCTTCCAACGAGATTGTTATTAGAGATCTTCAAGCTTGTCAAATTATGGCAGAGCCCCCAATTATCAGACAACTCACCATAAAAATTATTGTAACTCAAGTCAATATAACTCAGGTTTGGGTATATACCAAAAGCGTCTGTTATGTTTCCCGTAAGATGATTTATTTCAAGCCTAGCTCTAAATAAGCTAGTGCAGTTCTTCAAGCTTCTGGGGACAGGACCTGTGAAGTTATTGTAAACTACTGCAAAGTAGTTAAGTACTCCACCTAAGCATACATCATCCGGTAAACGACCAGTGAACTTGTTGTCGCTTAGTTGAAAAGTTTGCAAATCAGTGAGATTGTTTAGTTCTGAAGGAAGGGAGCCCGTGAATTTGTTTGTGAATAGTGCCAGATCAGTCAGAGACTTCAACTTTCCTAGTTCTGCAGGGATGGCACCAGATAAGTGATTTTCATTCAATATGAACTCGTTGAGCTTTGTCAGGTTACCAATAGTTGAAGGAATGCGTCCTGAGTGTTCATTTTCAAAGAGGTAGAGGATTCTTAGGTTGGCCAAATTCCCAATCGAGGTAGGGAGGGGACCAGTAAGATGGTTAACTGATAGGTCAAGAAGTGTGAGGTTGTCCAAGTTACCAATAGATGTAGGGATTGAACCCGTAAGATCATTTATTGACAAGTCGAGGCGGACAAGAGACTTCAACATTGATAGCTCAACGAGAGACGTCAACTTTCCTATCTCGTGTGGAATGGAGCCATTTATCTGGTTATCGTACATGGAAAAGAAGGTAAGATCCGTCAGTAGGCCTATTTCAGATGGAATTTCCCCAGAAAACCTGTTCACGGACAAGTCAAGATAATTGAGGCTAGAACTAGTGCCAATCTTGGAGGGGATAGTCTCATAAAGCGAGTTGTTAGTGTTACGAAATCGCTCTAGATAAATATGTATAGAACACGATAACCAAATAAGAAAACACAAGAAATATGAGAGAACTCAAATCCACTTTGCACAAGTCAGATTTACAACACTCCCTCACGTGTATCTCTCAACTGTTTTCCTACTCAAAGAAGGACTCTTCTTTCTTTGCATATCCAAAGAAAGACTATCCTCTCTTTCCTACTCAGAGAAGGACTCTTCTCTCTTACCCTTAAACACAACACAAGACACCTTACTTATACTTGGAGAAAGCAGTGATCTTCTCTCTCCAAGCAATGTGGGACAAGATGTCTTATATACTAAGGGCCAAGTTGCAACCTTCTTTGAGTAACCGATGTGGGACATAAATACAAGACATATATCAACAATCTCCACCTTGGCTTGTATTAACAAACCACTCCTTGAAGAAAGTGTAATATGCCTTCAATACCTTCTTCAAGTACTCCACCTTGCATCCCCTTTAAAGGTAGGGATACACTCCACCTTGAACTCAACAAGAAAGAAGATGAATCAAGCTCAAGCAATGCTTGAACTTCTCTGTCGTGACTGTCTTCGTGAGCATATCAGCAGCGTTGTCATTAGTGTGAACCTTGTGCACGAGAATTTGTTTAGAATTAATCCATTCCCGGACCCTATGATAACGTACATCAATATGCTTGGTCCTTGCATGGAAAACCTGATTCTTTGCCAAATCCAATGCACTCTGACTATCACACTGTAACAAAACACCACGCTGCTTGAAGCCAAGCTCCTCTACCAGTCCCTTTAACCATATTGCCTCCTTAGCTGCCTCTGTCAATGCCATGTACTCTGCCTCTGTAGTTGACAATGCTGTCGTAGACTGTAACACTGATTTCCAACATATCGGCCCTCCATAGAATGTAAAAATATATCCAGTCGTGGACCTCCTGGAATCCAAGTCCCCCGCATAATCAGAATCCACAAAGCCAGAAACCTCACCTTTTGCCCCATCACGATCAAACATGATGCCAAAGTTGGTCGAACCTGCTAAGTAACGAAAGATCCACTTCAATGCATCCCAATGCTTCTTTCCTGGATTTCCCATATACCTACTGACCATACTAACTGCATGTGAGATATCAGGTCTGGTACATACCATGGCATACATAAGACAACCAACCGTATTTGCGTACGGTACTCGAGACATATACTCAACATCTTCTTTTGTACTAGGACAAAGTTGTGAGGATAACTGAAAATGAGCTCCCAATGGTGTACTAACCGGTTTAGCATTGAGCATACTAAACCTCTCCAGTACCTTTTCAACATAACTTTTCTGAGTTACCCACAACTTTCCTGCCTTTCGATCTCTATGAATCTCCATACCAAGGATCTTTTTGGCCGAACCAAGATCCTTCATATCAAACTCCCTGCTCAACAATTTCTTCAAGTGCAGAATATGAGACTTACTCTTCGCAGCAATCAACATATCATCCACATATAATGTGAGCAACAACAGTGAACCATCATCAAGGACTCGATAATACACACAACAATCATACTCACAACGAGAGTAACCATGAGTTACCATGAATGTGTCGAATCGCTTGTACCACTGCCGAGGAGACTGCTTCAAACCATATAAGGACTTTTTCAGCTTACACACATAGTCCTTTTTCCCAGGTTCAATAAATCCCTCGGGTTGCTGCATGTAGATCATCTCCTCCAAATCACCATGAAGGAAAGCTGTCTTCACATCAAGCTGCTCCAACTCCATATTTTGCGCTGCTACAATTGACAATATCAATCTGATAGAAGTGTGCTTCACCACTGGCGAAAAGATCTCACTATAATCAATTCCCTCCTTTTGAGAATACCCTTTTGCAACCAGTCTTGCCTTGTACTTCTGATCTTCCTTTTTCCTGTAAATCCACTTGCATCCAATAGCCTTCACACCCTTTGGAAGTTTAACTAATTCCCAAGTCTGATTCTTCCGTAGAGATTCCATCTCCTCATCCATTGCTGTCAACCACAAGTTACCATCCTCTGCCTTGACAGCCTCGTTGTAACTGGTAGGATCTCCACTTCCCACGATTAGTGCAAATGAGACCAAGTCCTCAAAACCATACCTTTGAGTTGGTTTCTTAGTACGTGGCTCTCTATCTCTGACTAGATTCCAAGAATCACTAGGATGCTCATCTGGATCCTCTAAAGATTGCTCATCTGTAGACTCATCAGTTGATTTTGTCCTCTGCTCATGCAACTCTATCTCCACTGTGTGACCCTGCCTCTCGCTAGAAGTTGCATTCGTATTCAACATCTGTGCTTCATTGAATACCACATATCTACTGATCACCATTTTCTTGGCCACTGGATCCCATAACCTGTATCCTTTTACTCATTCCTCATACCCAAGGAATATACATTCTTTTGACTTAGGATCAAGTTTGGATCGTTCTTCATTCTGAAGGTGAACATACGCAGGACAACCAAAAATTCTCATTGCAGAAAAATTAACTTGTTTACCGGACCATACCTCCTCGGGAACTTGGTGATTAATGGCAGATGATGGAGAACGATTGATCAAATAACAAGCTGTGTTAACAGCTTCAGCCCAGAAACTCTTAGGCAAATCTGCATTCAACCTCATGCATCTAGCTCGCTCTAGCAAGGTTCTGTTCATCCTTTCGGCAACCCCATTCTGCTCTGGAGTCCTCTTCACTGAAAAGTGTCTGATGATACCCTTATCCTTGCAGAACTGCAGAAACTCCTCATCCTTGTATTCCATGCCATTATCTGATCTGAAGTACTTAAGCTTCTTACCCGTCTGATTTTCAACTCTAGCCTTCCACTGCTTAAACACGTTGAAAACTTCAGACTTGTGCTTCATAAAGTACACCCATACCTTTCTTGAGAAATCATCTATAAACGTAACAAAGTAACGAGCTCCCCCATTTGAGATATGCCTGATTGGTCCCCAAACATCCGAATGCACATAGTCTAAAACTCCTTTACTAGTATGAGAAGCAGCTTTGAAACTAACTCGTTTCTGCTTCCCAAACACACAAAATTTGCAGAAGTCCAGCTTGCATGATTTCACTCCCTGCAGCAACTTGCGTTTGTGAAGTTCCAGCATACCTCCTTCGCTCAAGTGTCCCAGCCGTTTATGCCATAACTCAGAGTTATCATTGCTAGAACCTACATGAGTTGATACTGAAGCTCCACCTATAACTGTGTTCCCTATCAGTTTATACAAATTTCCAATTTTCTGACCTTTCATTATCACCATGGCACCTTTGCTAACTTTCATGACTCCACCTTTTATAGATATACTGCAATCTATAGAATCGAGTGTGCCCAAGGAAATCAAATTCTTCTTTAAGTCAGGTATGTACCGTACATCACCTAGGGTTCTAACAATCCCATCAAACATTTTAATTTTAATGGTACCTATCCCCATGACTTCACAAACAGCGTCATTACCCATTAACACAGTACCACCGTTACATGGAGTAAGACAATCAAACCATTCCTTATGTGGGCACATATGAAACGAACATGCAGAGTCAAGAAACCATTCCATAGAAAAACTGTTGTCTCTAACTGATAAGAGATTACCTTGTTGCTGCTCAACCGAGGAAACCAAGTAGAGATCACCATCGCTGCTTTTGTCATCTTCTTCAGCAACATTAGCATTGTTCACATGTTTCTTTCCGTTCTTCTTGTCCTTCCTTTTTGGACACTTCCTTGCGATATGACCAATCTCTTTACAATACCAGCATTCAATACTGGACTTATTATGCTTTCCACGAGACTTAGACCTGTCATTTCCATGTCCTGAATTTCTGCTTCTAGACCGACCTCTGCCTCTTCCATGACCATTCTTATTTTCATACCTTACCACTAGACCTTCACCTTGACTGCTTGAACTCGTCCCATTAACTCTGCCCGAGTCCATAAGAGCCGACATAACATCATCAACAAGCAATGTCTCCTTCCCAATAAGCAACGTAGTCTTCAAGGTCTCATATGATTTTGGAAGCGAAGATAACAACAAAATCGCCTGATCTTCCTCCTCGAGTTTAACATCTATACTCGACAATTGGGACACCAACCGGTTAAATTCTGATATATGATCACCCAGATCTGAACCTTCATCCATCCGTAATTGGTACAGATCTTTCTTCAGATATAACCGATTCGACAAAGATTTTGACATATATATCTTCTTCAATTTCTGCCACAGAGCTTTTGGAGAAGTCTCTGTCAAAACCTGGTACTTAACCTTCGGGGCTAGATTCAACCGTATCGTAGATACAGCCTTAGCCTGTAATTCCTCCCGATCGTCCTGATCCATTGACTCGGGCTTATTCCCCAGCAAAGGCTTGAGCAATCCTTGCTGCACAAGGATATCCTTCACCGTGCTCTGCCATATGCCAAAATTCGTCTTCCCATCGAATTGTTCACAGGCATACTTCATGGTCGTGTTGTTCGACATATTTATCCTCTCAAATCGATTTTAATTTTGCCCAAAAAATAAACCTGAAAGCTCTTGATACCACTTGTTACGAAATCGCTCTAGATAAATATGTATAGAACACGATAACCAAATAAGAAAACACAAGAAATATGAGAGAACTCAAATCCACTTTGCACAAGTCAGATTTACAACACTCCCTCACGTGTATCTCTCAACTGTTTTCCTACTCAAAGAAGGACTCTTCTTTCTTTGCATATCCAAAGAAAGAATATCCTCTCTTTCCTACTCAGAGAAGGACTCTTCTCTCTTACCCTTAAACACAACACAAGACACCTTACTTATACTTGGAGAAAGCAGTGATCTTCTCTCTCCAAGCAATGTGGGACAAGATGTCTTATATACTAAGGGCCAAGTTGCAACCTTCTTTGAGTAACCGATGTGGGACATAAATACAAGACATATATCAACAGTTAGAAATGTCGACGCGGGTGAGATGGGGAAGAGACGGGAAATCAAGGTCGTGAAGCGTACCTCTTAGACCATAGCTCGAGAGGTTTAAGTGCGAAACGCTGCCCCTTCTGTAACCAACACCAACCCAGTTGCTGCATGGATTCTTTCCATCCCACGAGGAGAGGAGTGCCTGGCTTTGGTTGTCAAGGCTTGATTTCCATCTGAAAAGAGCCATTGCTTCTTTCCCTTCACATGCCATTTCTTTAGCAGTTGTAACATGAAAACGCATACAAGAAGCCAAAAATAGGATGCTGAGACACATGAGGAATATGTGCCGAGCAATGAAGTGAAGAGTGAGTGCATTATATGACAAGGGTTGCATTGTTTATTTAGTTTCTAGGGGACAATGGTTTGGTGGTGAGATGAAGGATTTAAGGATACAGAACAATTATTTATAGGTACATGCATGTTTGATGTGGGGTCGTTGAATTGATAGTGCTGCTGCTCCACGGCTTGGAAAACCTTGTCCATAAACATAATGGAGCTGACTCCCGTCTCAAGTCGTCGCCTAATTTAGTCCGAGCAGACCCAATATGCACTCCAAACAATAGTAAGTTGGAATAATCAAACCCAAATGCATGAACGGGAGGCGATTCCATTTTACACTCTTAAATTGCTGTTAACATTCTATGCACATCTTATGTACTCGCATAGGTTGTACAAACATGTAACTGTAAGGTATGGAGTCCATTTAATTTAGCAGTTCACGGAATGACAATAAGCCACCCTAACATAAATGCCTACCTGCAGTAGAATTATTCATTGGCTAGGAGTGCAACATGGGTAGGACAACTTGTTAAAATTCGTTCCATCTCGTGCAAATAAGGGCACGGGCTCACATTCTTAGTGTTCATGGTAGGCATGACCTCTAAAGTTTAACTGAATTGAAAACATGGGTTGGCATGTCGTATTTTATTTTTGATGGAAATTAGGAAAAAGTGGGGCGTATGCGGCCTTTTGGCCGATTGACGACCTCCGGCGTATCCAGCCATCGTTTCAACCCCCCAGTACTCGCACCCGTACTAGTGGACGCTGATGGCTATCCGGACTGCTGCTTGGACCCCCTAAGTTATTCATACGAGGCCTGCAAAAACAGTGATTTAAAGATATATTACGGCATTAATTAACGCAACAGACATTGAGGATAGAAAAACAAAAAATTAACAACTTAAACAAATTGACTCACATCGATCCTCCGGGCAGTATCTGAAATATAGTCGCCCGCCCGGTGCGCCTCGTCCTTGTCCTTCTTCAGCACGTGCGTCTGACTATACGTCAGAGCTACGACCTCATCATCCTCCAGATCCGGGTGCTCGACCGCATTCATGTGTCGGACGATGTCGTGTGGCACCGACCCCCCCCCCCCTCCGTGTGCGTTGGATCTTTGTTCTGTCTGTTCTCGGCCCCGCTCTTACTCTTGGCGTCCCAGCCTGGATCCGCAGCCCACCGATCTATCATCTCCCCCCATACAGTCGGAGATATCCAATGTGGGGGATATCTCGTCATCTCCGTCATTGGGGCACCCTAGGGCAGCATCTTCTTCTCCCGGTCCCGTGTGTCGTGGAGCCATCGACAGTAATTCTTGCCGATGTAAGCAAAGAAGGCCTGCTGCCCCAGTGCCTGCTGATCAGGTGAGTAAAACGTGAACCCTTCCTGTAAGGCATTCAATAACACAAATTAACTACATAAAAGAAACTCTAATTAACAAATACTATCGTAGAAAAAAATACTTCACCGTACCAGCCACTCCTCCCATAGGGACTCCCTCACAGCAGCATCCCAGTCCTTCTAGTACAGGCGTGGCTCGAAGAATCGGCCCTTCACAAGAACGTCGATCTTCGTCCTCGCCTGATTCTCCAGGATCCTGCCAAAGAAGTAAATAAATAAATTAATACAGTTCAAATATAAATTAACACCCCAAAATTTTAAATATAAGGCATGATGTAATTTGTTTTACTTACAGGCCCTCCTGTGTGAGCGTAACTCTCTGTTTACGCTGGGGGTCGATGTGCACCCCGCGTGTCGGACCACGGCCTTGTCGAGATCCTACAAAACACAGACATTAATACAGTTCAAATATACTTTAAATCAAAGGCTAGCGAAAATGTACTAAACACCGTTATCAACTATACCTAAGGTAGAACCCACGGAAGAAGGAGAATCAACGCGCGTGTAGGATGAATCTGCGTCGGGCTGGGGCGATGGCTGGGGCTGGGGGGTTGGAGCCCCATCTGTTGTACGTGAGCACTCTGTGCCTCGTCATCAGTGGGCAATGACGAGGTGGGACCCACTGGGGAGGAAGCAACTCAGCGTCCAGCCCGGCCACGAATAGCCCATATCCTATCCATATCTGACTTCGTATAGATAAATTACAAAGACATTAACACATTAAAAACAATAATTTGGCAGAAATTATCATCGGCACTATATATATATGTACGGAGGTGCAAAAACACATCAATATGAACCAAGTTCTAATTAGTTTCTACATTTTTTCCGTGATGTTACAACATTACAAGTCAATCATTTTCAGTTTGAGAATCATCATCATCTTCATCACTTTCCTCTTTGTCCTTTTCTTCGTGGGACTCGTCGTCCTCTTCATCTTCTAATTCATTCTCTTCATCAGTAGACTCACTCACATCATCTCCAACACTTTCCACGTCTTCCGCGTCATCATCTACGACTTCTTCTCATACATGAAGTGTTGTTGGAAGATGAAGATCGTCCTCCTCGTTGTTGACCGCAACAGGGAACAAGACAGGTGGTTGGTCGGCTTGAAAGGAGTCTAGCTCACTATCATATGTATACCAATGAGATTTGGGATTGACGACGTCCTCCGCGTAAAAGACTTGTACAGCTTGACTAGCAAACACAAAGGGCTCGTCTGATGCAAGTCTTGACTTGACATTGACATCTACAATCCCTTGAGAGCTAACACGGATTCCTCTACTGCATGTGACATCGAACCACGTACACTTGAACATTACCAGGCGGTTTTGGGAACCCAGATATGTTAGCTCAACAATCTCATCTAGCTCTCCGTAAAAGTCCATGCAATTCTCGGCATAACAGTCGCCGTTGACCAAGACTCCACTGTTTTGGGTTTGTTTTGTTCGGTCATCATCTTTTACGTTAAACCTAAACCCGTTGATGATATAGCCTCCATGACAGGATGTTTGTTTGTTAGGGCCTTCAGCTAGTAATTTCAAGCAGGAGGCCACTGGTCTATCCATTGACTGAACCTATTGTAGATGACGGTAAACATTAAGGATAAATCAGTATACTAATTGGCCACAGAACTGTATATAACACATAATATAATTTCGTTAAACAATCTTACACGCCTTCTGAACCACTGTACAAATTGTGATTTCCGATGAGATTCAAGTCCAGCGGGATCAGTGATTAAAGATTCCGCATCGAACTCACTGCAAACCAATATAGTTGACTCGCTTATCACACACTTTCAATTATGTACAGTGATGTAAGTGAATTAAGACTTTAACTTACTCAACGAATGCCGAAACTTCATCGCAATTTAGAAGGGCATATATTGTTGCAGCAGTATACTCTTCATCCGTTAGCCATCGAGTATACGTTCGGCCGAACGGACTACCTGACTGCTTGAATATTGACAATTGCCCTTCCAAATTTGTGCTTGATCCGGGGTCATTTCGGCCTAGTTGATTTAACCTTGTATCAACATCAGGCCCAAAATATTGACTACAAAAGTTTACAAGTTCTTCCATTACGTAAGCCTCCGCAATTGAGCCCTCAACCCGAGCCTTATTGCTGACTTTTTTCTTTAAATGGAACATGAACCTAGAAGTTTAGCGAATCAAGTTAGGTGGAATATCAATGATAACAGGTGTCGCATTAAGCGTAAACAAACAACTGTAACAATTTAAAGATTACCTCTCGAAGGGATACATCCACCGATATTGCACGGGTCCACCCATCTTAGCTTCATATGCCAAGTGAACAGGCAGATGCTCCATTGAATCAAAGAACGAAGGTGAGAAGATTTTTTCCAGCTTGTAAATCGTCACCATAATGTTCTTCTCAAGCACTTTCATGTTACTCACCCGGATCGTAGAAGAACACATATCTCGAAAAAAATGAGATAATCCAGTCAAAGTCTTGTAAACAACCTATGGCAACAGTCCCTGGAAGGCAATAAGAATGAATCTCTCCATGAATACGTGGCAGTCGTGACTCTTCATCCCTGGGAACTTGCATTCCGATACATTGCAACAACGAGATATGTTGGATGCAAACCCATCCGGAAGCTTCAAATTCTTAACCCACTGACAGACCTTCTCCACTTGTTTCTTGTCTAGACAGTAAGGTGCTTTCCGAGTATCGTCCTCCCACTGACTGTCCGAGGATGCAATTCACGACGTACACCCAACTGTTGTAGATCCATACTCGCTTTAAGGTAATCTTTTGATTTGCCCTTGACATTCATCACTGTGTTGAACACATTATCAAAAACGTTCTTCTTAATATGCATCACATCCATGTTGTTTCGGATAACGAGCGTCCTCCAGTGGGCTAACTCCCAGAAGATACAAAATTTTCTCCAGTTGTGCTCTTTCCCGTACCCTGGAATCTTCTAATCTGGCACACTCTTGCCGTGTGGTATGTCAGTATCAAGTGCCTCCAGGTGTGAGAGCACTTCTTCACCAGATGGGTAGTCCAGTGTGACAACCTCATGCTCGATTGTCCCGTCAAATTTATCCTTCTGCCTACGAAACTGATGGCCCGGTGGCAAAAGCTTACAGTGACATCCGAACCACGAGGGATTTCCGCCGTGCTTTAATGTATGACCAGGGTTCACGCCCATACAAGCAGGGCATGCTAGCTTCCCATGTGTGATCTAGCCACACGTCATTCCCAATGCGGGGAAATCATGTATAGTCCACATCAAAGCAGCCCTCGTCTGAAAATTCTGTTTAAGGGATGCATCATATGTTTCGACTCCATGATTCCATAACTATTTTAACTCATCAATCAACGGCCTTAAATACACATCTATGTCCTTGCCGAGACTTTTCGGCCCTGGAATGAGCAATGACAAGAACATGTACGACTTCTTCATGCACATGCCTAGTGGAAGGTTGTACGAGACAATAATGACAGGCCAACAGAAGTAAGGCGTGGTAGACTGGCCGAAAGGGTAGAACCCATCAGTCGACAGACCAATTCTAACATTCTGAGCACAGACTGGACGCTTGCGGTCAAACTCCTTCCACGCCTCTCCATCAGCTGGGTGTGTCAGCACATCGGCATCGTTGCTACGAGTTTCACGGTGAGCCCTCATATGTTCAGTCGTATTGGAGGAGTAGTACATTCTCTGAAGCCGTGGTGTGACCGGGAAATATCGCAATATCTTCCATGCAATGTTTTTTTTCTTCTCTTTGTCCGGTTTGTACCTCGAATGATCACATACTGGACACCGTGACATATCCTTATTCTCTTTCCAGAATAATACACAATCGTTATTGCACGCATCTATCCGCTCATAGCTCAACCCAATTTTTCTCATCATCTTCTTCACCTCATAGTACGACAATGATAGCTTTTCACTTTCGGACAGAATTTCTTTGATTAAGGTAACAAACTCGTTAAAACCTCTCACTCAGCCCATGGCCTGATTTCAACTGTAACAACCTACTAACCGCAGACAGCCGTGTGTGTTTCGGAGCTTCATCCCACATCAGCTCTTCCGCAGCTCTCAACAACTCATAAAACTGATGAGCCCCCTCGTTCGGTGGTTGGGGACTGTCGTCACCGCCGTCGTTACCCCAGTCAACATTAGCATGCCCAGCATCCATAATCATATCTCGGTAATCATATCGTGACTCCTCCCTAACTTCATTTTGACTAGCAGGGTTGGACGACAATACTATCGTTTCCCCGTGCTACGTCCACCTTGTGTATCCACCTATAAAGCCGTACCGACGAAGATGCCATTTTACTTCAATTCTTTTTCTTGAATGCAACAACTCACATCTACTGCACAGACACCTGATATTATCAAAGTCAACATGTGCAGGATGCGCGTAAGCGAGGTCGAGAAATTCGTCAACGCGATCCTTAAAATTGTCAGCATTCTCCCTTTTCATCCAACTTCGATCGACCGACATGACGACTGAATTATTGTGCTGTATACCGCCTTCAATTATGACTAATCATTAGGCAGGGTCGATGTAAATATGAATGCATGAATGTGACAACATATGTATGTATTTCTCCTCCATTCTCTAATAGGTAGTGGTCCTATCCTATTCAGAAAAGCGCATGTTTATAAAACAGTGAATAACTCATGTTTAGTCCTATGTCTGCGGAAAATTCAGCAGCACCTCCCCGCATTTCTCTAAGTACACGACATCGATTAGGTGTTTTAACATTCATCTAACCTTGCCTTGCAAGGTTTGACGAATGTTAGAACACCAGATCTGTATGCACCAGGCAAAACACATGAGAACGTGTACCAAATATCCACGACATAGAACACATAGCATGAGTTGAAACACTATTTTATAAACACGTACATTTTCCAAATTGTCCAAACTGGACATCCAAAGGCTCATTACAAAGCATTACTTTGTAATGACTACCTTTGAACGAGAACTAAGGGTTTTCATGCAAGCATGCGTTCAGAAATTGATAATATATGCAAGAATCTTTCTGAAATATTAAAACTGTAGAAAGATCGTTGCATATGTTACCAATTCCACTTTAAATAGAATTCGTTGGCAACAAGTTGTACCATCTCGTTGCCAATGGACTTCGCAAAAAAACAACGAATATAAAGAATGCAGGGTTTATAAGCAACGAGTAATTGAACCATCTCTGGGCTAATTAGTGTTAATAAGGATTACCTTGGGCTAATTATAGCTAATTAGGGTTGATTAGGAGTAATTAGGGTTATTTTGAACTAATAGCCGGGATTTATTGTGCGAAGTCGTGTTCATTAGTCATAATTAGGGCTAATTAGGCTTAATTGGGTTATGTTAGGGCTAATTAGTGTTAATGAGGATTACCTTGGACTAATTATAGCTAATTAGGGTTGATTATGACTAATTAGGGTTATTTTGAGCTAATTAGGGTTTAATTGTGCAGAATAGTGTTGATTAGTCCTAATTAGGGCTAATTAGGCTTAATTGGGTTATTAGGCTTAGTTACGACTACTTAGGCGCTTAATAAGAGTTTAGCTAGGTTTTAGGGTTTAGGGTTTAATTAATCTAATCACGGGTCTACAAGATATGAGTACTTAGGGCTAATTAGGGTTTAATTTGGATTGATTGGTGTTAATTAGGATCAATTTGGGGTAATTACAGCTAATTTAATTTTCATTGGGTTCTTAGGGTTAATTAAAACTAATTAGGCTCGTTAGAGCTAATTAGGGTTAGTTGGGTTCATTAGGATTAATCGGGACTAATTAGGGCTAATTATAGCCAGTGCTGGAGCCACGATGTGATTCTAAGGGGTGCTAAAAATGTCGCGTTAACCTAATTAACCAAAATTCAACAACTAACCATTCAACTAATTCACAGATATCTCAATCCAATTGGGTCCCATCCTCCGTCAACAATCTCAATTCTCAATGCACAGTCAACAATCTCAATTCCCAATACCTCATAATCATATAGGGTGTCGATATGGTGTTTGACACCTCCGGACACGTTCGAAGACATTGATTTATTTTTTAAATGTCGGACGCTGTGTCCATCACCCCTTGAAGAGGTGTCCACAAGTATGAAGCCAAAATGTGACATTTCGGTGTCGGTGTCGATTGGACGCGGTATCCGTGACCTACCGACACTTCGACACCTCATCGACACATCCGGAAACGTGTCGGACACCTCTAGAAACGTGTCCGACACCTCCGGACACGTGTCTGACACCTATCGACACGTGTCCGATACCTCCGAACACGTCCGAAGTCATTGATTTAATTTTTAAATGACGGACACCATGTCTGTCACCCCTTGAAGAGGTGTCGGACACCCCTTGAAGAGGTGTCCACAAGTATAAAGCCAAAATGCGACATTCTTCGGTGTCGGTGTCGATCGGACAGGGTGTCCGTGACCAACAGACACCTCGACACCTCATCGACACATCCGGACACATGTTGGACACCTCTGGACACATGTCTGACACCTACCGACACGTGTCTGACACCTCTGGACACGTTCGAAGTCATTGATTTATTTTTTAAATGCCGGACACCGTGTCCGTCACCCCTTGAAAAAGTGTCGGACGCCTCTTGAAGAGGTGTCAGATGCCTCTTGAAGAGGTGTCAATAAGTATAAAGCCAAAATGTGACATTTTTTGGTGTCGGTGTCGATCGGATGGGGTGTCCGTGACCTACTGGCACCTCGACACCTCATCGACACATCTGGACACATGTCCGACACCTCTTAGCGGTGTTTGAAGACATTAATTTATTTTTTAATTGCCGGACACCGTGTTGGACACCTATTAAAGAGGTGTCGGACACCCATTGAAGAGGTGTCCCAAGTATAAAGCTAAAATATGTTGTTTCGGTGTCGGCGTCGATCGGACGCGGTGTCCGTGTCTGTGCTACCTAACTCTAATTGGGTCCCATCCTCCGTCAACAATCTCAATTCTCAAATGCTCAATGCAATAAAAATTAATAAAAATCAGACATTCAATCCAATTGGGTCCCATCCTCCGTCAACAATCTCAATATCTCAAATGCTCAATGCCTAATTAACAATCTAAAATCATCAATTAACAACCTAAAATCATCAATTAATAATCTCAATTACTTCAAATGCATAGCTAATAACCTAAAATCATCAATGAACAACCACTACAAGAAAAGAGGGAATTAGCGACGGACTTTTAGCGACGGACTCAATTCCGTCGCTAACAGTCGTTTCAGAGACGGAAATAACCGTCGGTAAAAGTCCGTCGGTAAAACTATTTAACGACGGAATAATTCCGTCGGTAAAAACGTCCGTCGGTGAAAGTAGGGTTTTCCCGACGGACTTTAACCGACGGGTGTGTTCCGTCGGTAAAGGACTTAAAAAATATCAGATCCCCTTTCTTTTCTTTCTCCCGTTGCTCTCTGTCTCTCTCTCTGTCTCTCTCCCCCTCTCTCTCACCGGCGATATTCCTTCTGTCGCCATCCCCGTCAACCTAGCCCCGGACGGAATAGAGCCTGCCACCGCCACTGCCGCCCATCTTCAAAACAGAAGCACCGTCGCCACCACTACCGCGCTGCCACCACTGTCGCGGCGCCACCACTGCCGATCTGCCACCACTGTCGCACCGCCACCACTACCGCGCTGCCACCACTGTCGCGCCGCCACCACTGCCGATCTGCCACCACTGCCGCGCCGCCACCACTGCCGCGCTGCCATCACTGTCGCGCCGCCACCACTGCGATTATAAAGCGATCGTAATTTCACGGGTAATAATAAACTTGCAAGTCTACATTTGAAATGAGTGTTTGAGTTGGGATTTTTCTTGCAAGTCTACATTTGTAATTTCATTTACAAGGTTTTCGAAAGAGGGATGGTATCTTTGTACGTAGGATTTGTTCTGCCTTGTGTAGTGGTTGCAGTCGCAGGGTATTGGAAAGGGGGGATTTCTAATTGGGTGTAGTTGCTCGTTTTAGAATTGCAATTATAAGGATTAAACATAAAAAATAAATATATCAAATCCAATAAATGCTAGCGATAGATGTGGCCCAACCCAACAGCCGCGACAAATATGAGCCCAATACGTCATCTTTTAGTGAAATCCAGTTAATATGAACTGAGCCCAATCGAATTCTATACAGGCCGAGAACATAAGGCAAACGCCATCCTCCCCAGCAAAAAAAAAAAAAAGTTCCTTAGCAAGAATTATCTGAAATCTGAAGAAACTATATACATGGGATTGATTGTGCTTCCAGTTATTGGGAAGTAAATTGTTTGGCCCAAATGTTTACAGAAATAGATTGTTGTGGATCAGCACCAAGTGGTTCAGGGTCTGCACTTTTCGTAAACAGATAGCCCATGAGGAATTTCTCAAGCCATGTTTACAACTCGAGTGGAAGTCAAAACTTTTTTCTCGTTTATTTCCCTAAACCCTAAACCCTAAACCCTAAACCCTAAACTCCAAACCCCAAACCCTAAACCCCAATCCAACCGAACCCTAAATTGAACTAATTGAACCCAAAATTGAATGCCTCAAATCAACCGAACCCTAAATTGAATCAATAGAGCCCCCTAATTGAACCCTAAATTGAAGTAATTGAACCCTAAATTGAATGCCCTAATTGAATCGAACCCTAAATTAAACTAATTGAACCCCTAATTAAACCCTAAATTGATTGCCCTAATCCAACCAAACCCTAAATTGAATGCCTCAAATCAACCGAACCCTAAATTGAATCAATAGAGCCCCCTAATTGAACCCTAAATTGAAGTAATTGAACCCTAAATTGAATGCCCTAATTGAATCGAACCCTAAATTAAACTAATTGAACCCCTAATTAAACCCTAAATTGATTGCCCCAATCTAACCGAACCCTAATTGAACCCTAAATTGAATGCCCTAATCCAATCAAACCCTAAATTGAACTAATTGAACCCTAAATTGAATGCCTCAAATCAACCGAACCCTAAATTGAATCAATAGAACCCCCTAATTGAACCCTAAATTGAAGTAATTGAACCCTAAATTGAATGCCCTAATTGAATCGAATCCTAAATTAAACTAATTGAACCCCTAATTAAACCCTAAATTGATTGCCCCAATCTAACCGAACCCTAATTGAACCCCAAATTGAATGCCCTAATCCAACCGAACCCTAAATTGAACTAATTGAACTCTAAATTTAATGCCTCAAATCAACCGAACCCTAAATTGAATCAATAGAACACCCTAATTGAACCCTAAATTGAAGTAATTGAACCCTAAATTGAATGCCCTAATTGAATCGAATCCTAAATTAAACTAATTGAACCCCTAATTAAACCCTAAATTGATTGCCCCAATCTAACCGAACCCTAATTGAACCCCAAATTGAATGCCCTAATCCAACCGAACCCTAAATTGAACTAATTGAACCCTAAATTTAATGCCTCAAATCAACTGAACCCTAAATTGAATCAATAGAACCCCCTAATTGAACCGAACCCTAAATTGAACTAATTGAATCCTAAATTTAATGCCTCAAATCAACTGAACCCTAAATTGAATCAATAGAACCCCCTAATTGAACCCTAAATTGAAGTAATTGAACCCTAAATTGAATGCCCTAATCGAACCGAACCCTAAATGAAACTAATTGAACCCTAAATTGAATGCCCTAATACAATCGAACCCTAAATTGAAATAATTCAAGCGCATCGGATATGTGAATTTTGAACATTTTTTTCCCATTTGAACATTGATCATTTGTTTGATAATTTTAGGTTGTTAATTGTGCGTTTTAGAATTGTGATTATTGATCGATGATTTTAGGTTATTAGCTGTGCATTTGAAGTAATTGCGATTATGAATTGATGATTTTAGGTTGTTAATTGATGATTTTAGATTGTTAATTGTGCATTGAGCATTTGAGATATTGAGATTATTGACGGAGGATGGGACCCAATTGGATTGAATGTGTGATTTTTGTTAATTTTTATTGCATTGAGCATTTGAGAATTGAGAATTGAGATTGTTGACGGAGGATGGGACCCAATTGGATTGAGATACCTGTTAGTTAACGCAGACACGGACACCACGTCTGATCGACGGTGTCCGACATTTAGAAAACAAATTAACGTATGCCGATGTGTCTGGAGGTGCGTGTCGGTGGGCGTCGGACACGTGTCCGGAGGCGTCGGACACGTGTCCAAAGGCGTCGGACACGTGTCGGTATGTGTCGGACACGTGTCTGGAGGTGTCAGACACGTATCGGACACCATATCGACACCCTATATGAGGTGTCGGAATTGAGGTTGTTGAATGTGCATTAAATTTAGGTTAGTTAGGTTAATGCGACATTTTTAGCATGCACCCCCTGGAATCTAATCGTGGCTCCAGCGCTGGCTATAATTAGCCCTAATTAGTCCTGATTAACAATATTTTAGTAAATCAATTAACCCTAATTAGCTCTAACGAGCCTAATTAGTTTTAATTAACCCTAAGAACCTGATGAAATTCAAATTAGCTGTAATTACCTCAAATTAGCCCAAATGAACCCAATTATGCGCATATTGATTGTAGTTAGCCTAATTAGTCATAATTTGCACTAACATAACCCAATTACGCCTAATTAGCGCTAGTTAGGACTAATCAACACTACTCGGCACCATCAAAACCCTAATTAGGACTAAATAACCCTAATTAGTCCTAATCAACCCTAATTAGCTATAATTATTCGAAACTAGCCCTCATTAACATTAATTAGCTCTAACATAACCCAATTAAGCCTAATTAGCCCTAATTAGGACTAATCATCACTACTCGGCACAATTAAACCCTAATTAGTCATAATCAACCCTAATTAGCTATAATTATCCGAAACTAGCCCTCATTAACATTAATTAGCCCTAACATAACCCAATTAAGCCTAATTAGGACTAATCAGCACTACTCGGCACAATTAAACCCTAATTAGGACTACATAACTCTAATTAGTCCTAATCAACCCTAGTCAGCTATAATCATCCGAAATTATCCCTCATTAACATTAATTAGCCTTAACATAACCCAATTAAGCCCAATTAGCCCTAATTAGGACTAATCATCACTACTCGGCACAATTAAACCCTAAGTAGTCATAATCAACCCTAATTAGCTATAATTATCCGAAACTAGCCCTCATTAACATTAATTAGCCCTAACATAACCCAATTAAGCCTAATTAGGACTAATCAGCACTACTCGGCACAATTAAACCCTAATTAGGACTACATAACTCTAATTAGTCCTAATCAACCCTAGTCAGCTATAATCATACGAAACTATCCCTCATTAACATTAATTAGCCCTAATATAACCCAATTAAGCCCTATTAGCCCTAATTAGGACTAATCATCACTATTCGGCACAATTAAACCCTAATTAGGACTAAGTTACCCTAATTAGTCCTAATCAACTCTAATCAGCTATAATTAATAATCGTGTCTTGTTCCCTAATAACCCAGTTAGCCCTAATTAGCCCTTGTACATCCCATAATTACTCCATGTTGCCCAGAGATGGTTCAATTACTCGTTGTTTACAAACCCTGCCGTCTTTATATTAATTGTTGTTTTGAGAAGTCCATTGGCAACGAGATGGTTCAACTCGTTGCCAACGAGTTCTATTTAATGTGGAATTGATAACATATGCAACGATCATTCTGCAGTTTTGATATTTCGGAAAGATTCTTGCATATCTTATCAATTTCTGAACACATGCATGCATAGAAACCCTTAGTTCCCGTTCAAAGGTACTCATTACAAAGTAATGCCTTGTAATGAGCCTTTGGATGTCCAGTTTGGACAGTTTGGAAAAGCTAATTGTTTATAAAACAGTATTTTGACTCATGCTTTATGTTCTATGTCGTGGATATTTGGTACACGTTCTCGTGTGTTTCTCCGGGTGCATACAGATCTGGTGTTCTAACATCCGTCAAACCTTCCTGAGCAAGGTTAGATGAATGTTAGAACACCTAATCGATGTGGTGTACTTGGAGAAATGCGGGGAGGTGCTGCCGAATTTTCCACAGACATCGGACTAAGCATGAGTTATTCACTGTTTTATAAACATGTGCTTTTCTGAATGGGATAGGACCACTACCTGTTCAAGAGTGGAGGGGAAATATGTAGACATGTTGTAACATTCATGCATTGATATTTACATCGGCAATGCCTAATCACTGGTCATTATTGAAGGTGGTATACAGTACGATAATTCAGTCGTCATGTCAGTCGATCGAAGTTGGATGAAAAGGAAGAATGCTGAAGATTTTGAGTGTCGCGTTGACGAATTTCTCGACTTCGCTTATGCGCATCCTGCACATGTTGACCTTGATAAGATAAGGTGCCCGTGCGGTAGATGTGAGTTGTTGCACTGGAGAAAAAGAATTGAAGTAAAATGGCATCTTCGTCGGTACGGTTTTATGGGTGGATACACAAGGTGGACGCAGCACGGGGAAACGATAGTATTGTCGTCCAACCTGGCTAGTCAAACTGAAGTTAGGGAGGAGGCACGATATGATTTCCGAGATATGATTATGGATGCTGGGCATGCTAATGTTGACTGGGGTAACGACAGGCCACAACCGCCGAACGAGGGGGCTCATCAGTTTTATGAGTTGTTGAGAGCTGCGGAAGAGCCGCTGTGGGATGGAGCTCCGAAACACACACGGCTGTCTGCGGTTAGTAGGTTATTACAGTTGAAATCAGACCACGGGCTGAGTGAGAAAGGTTTTAACGAGTTTGTTACCTTCATCAAAGAAATACTGCCCGAAAGTGAAAAGCTACCGCCGTCGTACTATGACGCGAAGAAGATGATGAGGAAACTTGGGTTGAGCTACGACCGGATAGATGCGTGCAATAACGATTGTGTATTATTCTGGAAAGAGAATAAGGATTTGTCATTATGTCCAGTGTGTGATCATTCGAGGTACAAACCGGACAAAGGGAAGAAGAAAAACATTGCATGGAAGATATTGCGATATTTCCCGGTCACACCACGGCTTCAGAGAATGTACTACTCCTCCAGTACGGCTGAACATATGAGGGCTCACCGTGAGACTCGCAGCAACGATGCCGATGTGCTGACACACCCAGCTGATGGAGAGGCGTGGAAGGAGTTTGACCGCAGGCATCCAGTTTTTGCTCAGGAAGTTCGGAATGTTAGACTTGGTCTGGCAACCGATGGGTTCAACCCTTTCGGTCAGTCTACCACGCCTTACTCCTGTTGGCCTGTTATTATTGTCCCTTACAACCTTCCACCAGGCATGTGCATGAAGAAGCCGTATATGTTCTTGTCGTTGCTTATTCCGGGGCCGAAGAGTCCCGGTAAGGACATAGATGTGTATTTAAGGCCGTTGATTGATGAGTTAAAACAATTATGGAATCATGGAGTCGAAACATATGATGCATCCCTTAAACAAAATTTTCAGATGAGGGCTGCTTTGATGTGGACTATACATGATTTCCCCGCATTGGGAATGACGTGTGGCTGGAGCACACATGGGAAGCTAGCATGCCCTGCTTGTATGGGCGTGAACCCCGGTCATACGTTAAAGCACGGCGGAAAGGCCTCGTGGTTCGGATGTCACCGTAAGCTTTTGCCACCGGGCCATCAGTTTCGTAGGCAGAAGGATAAATTTGACGGGACAATCGAGCGTGAGGTTGTCACGCTGGACTACCCATCTGGTGAAGAAGTACTCTCACACCTGGAGGCACTTGATACTGACATACCACACGGTAAGGGTGTGCCGGATCAGAAGATTGCAGGGTTCGGGAAAGAGCACAACTGGAGAAAATTTTGTATCTTCTGGGAGTTAGCCTACTGGAGGACGCTCGTTATCCGAAACAACATGGATGTGATGCATATTGAGAAGAACGTTTTTGATAATGTGTTCAACACAGTGATGAATTTCAAGGGCAAATCGAAAGATCACCTTAAAGCGAGAAGGGATCTACAACAGTTGGGTGTACGCCGTGAATTGCATCCTCGGACAGTCAGTGGGAGGACCATACTTCCGAAAGCACCTTACTGTCTAGACAAGAAACAAGTGGAGAAGGTCTGTCAGTGGGTTAAGAATTTGAAGCTTCCGGATGGGTTTGCGTCCAACATATCTCGTTGTTGCAATGTATCGGAATGCAAGTTCCAAGGGATGAAGAGTCACGACTGCCACGTATTCATGGAGAGATTCATTCCTATTGCCTTCCGGGGACTGTTGCCACGGGTTGTTTGCGAGACTTTGACTGAATTATCTCATTTCTTTCGAGATATATGCTCTTCTACGATCCGGGTGAGTAACATGGAAGTGCTTGAGAAGAACATTGTGGTGACGATTTGCAAGCTGGAGAAAATCTTCCCACCTTCGTTCTTTGATTCAATGGAGCATCTGCCTGTTCACTTGGCATATGAAGCTAAGATGGGTGGACCCGTGCAATATCGGTGGATGTATCCCTTCGAGAGGTAATCCTTAAATTGTTACAGTTGTTCGTTTACACTTAATGCGACATCTGTTATCATTGATATTCCACCTAACTCGATTCCCTAAACTTCTAGGTTCATGTTCCATTTAAAGAAAAAAGTCCGTAATAAGGCTCGGGTTGAGGGCTCAATTGCGGAGGCTTACGTAATGGAAGAACTTGTAAACTTTTGTAGTCAATATTTCGGTTCGGATGTTGGTACAAGGTTAAATCAACTAGGCCGAAATGATCCCGGAGCAAGCACAAATTTGGAAGGGCAATTGTCAATATTCAAGCAGTCAGGTAGTCCGTTCGGCCGAACGTATACTCGATGGCTAACAGATGAAGAGTACAGTGCTGCAACAATATATGCCCTTCTAAATTGCGATGAAGTTTCGGCATTCGTTGAGTAAGTTAAAGTCTTAATTCACTTACATTGCTGTACATAATTGAAAGTGTGTGTTAAGCGAGTTAAATGCATATTGGTTTGCAGTGAGTTCGATGCGGAATCTTTAATCACTGATCCCGCTGGACTTGAATCTCACCGGAAATCACAATTTGTACAGTGGTTCAAAATCCGTGTAAGATTATTTAACGAAATTATATTATGTGTTATATACAGTTCTGTGGCCAATTAGTATACTGATTTATCCTTAATTTTTACCGTCATCTACAATAGGTTCAGTCAATGGATAGACCAGTGGCCTCCTGCTTGAAATTACTAGCCGAAGGCCCTAACAAACAAACATCCTGTTACGGAGGCTATATCATCAACGGGTTTAGGTTTAACGTAAAAGATGATGACCGAACAAAACAAACCCAAAACAGTGGAGTCTTGGTCAACGGCGACTGTTATGCCGAGAATTGCATGGATTTTTACGGAGAGCTAGATGAGATTGTTGAGCTAACATATCTGGGTTCCCAAAACCGCCTGGTAATGTTCAAGTGTACGTGGTTCGATGTCACATGCAGCAGAGGAATCCGTGTTAGCTCTCAAGGGATTGTAGATGTCAATGTCAAGTCAAGACTTGCATCAGACGAGCCCTTTGTGTTTGCTAGTCAAGCTGTACAAGTCTTTTACGCGGAGGACGTCGCCAATCCCAAATCTCATTGGTATACAACTATCAAGTCCAAGAAATTGCCCGTGACATATGACAGTGAGCTAGACTCCTTTCAAGCCGACCAACCACGTGTCTTGTTCCCTGTTGAGGTCAACAACGAGGAGGACGATCTTCCTCTTCCAACAACACTTCTTGTGGGAGAAGAAGTCGTAGATGATGACGCGGAAGATGTTGAAAGTGTTGGAGATGATGTGACCGAGTCTACTGATGAAGAGGATGAATTAGAAGATGAAGAGGACGACGAGTCCCACGAAGAAGAGGGCGACGAGGATAGTGATGAAGATGATTCGCAAACTGAAAATGATTGACTTGTAATGTTGTAACATCACGGGAAAAATGTAGTAACATTTTAGAACTTGGTGTTTATTGATGTGTTTTTGCACATCCGTTCATATATATATATATAGTGCCGATGATGATTTATGCCTAAATTATTGTTTTTCACGTGTTAATGTCTTTGTATATAATCTATATGAAGTCAGATATGGATAGGATACGGGCTATTCGTGGCCGGGCTGGACGCCGAGCTGCTTCCTCCCCGGTTAGTCCCACCTCGTCATTGCCTACTGATGACGAGGCACAGAGTGATCGCGGACAGCCATCGGGGGCCCAGCCCCAGCCGTCGCCGTCACCGTCGCCCCAGCCCCAGCCATCGCCGTCGCCCCAGCCATCAGCGTCGCCCCAGCCGTCTCCATCTTCCGTGGGTTCTACCTCAGGTATAGTTGATAACGGTGTTTCGTACATTTTCGCTAGCCTTATATTTGAACTGTATTAATGTCTGTGTTTTGTAGGATCTCGACGAGGCCGTGGTCCGACACGCGGGGTACGCATCGACCCCCAGCGTAAACAGAGAGTTACGCTCACGCAGGAGGGCCTGTAAGTACTAAAAATATCACCTCATGCCTTATGTTTAAAATTTTTGGGTGTTAATTTATATTTGAACTGTATTAATTAATTTAATTACTTCTTTGGCAGGATCCTGGAGAATATGGCGAGGACGAAGATCGGCGTTCTTGTGAAGGGCCGATTCTTCGAGCCACGCCTGTACTGGAAGGACTGGGATGCCGCTGCGAGGGAGGCCCTATGGGAGGAGTGGCTGGTACGGTGAAGTATTTTTTTCAGCGTTAGTAAATGTTAAATTACAGTTTGTTTTATGTTGTTAATTTGTGTTATTGAATGCATTACAGGAGGGGTTCACGTTTGATACGCCTGAGCAGCAGGGACTGGGGCAGCAGGCTTTCTTTGCCTACATCGGCAAGAATTACCGCCGATGGCTCCACGATGCACGGGACCGGGCCGCGAAGGCGGTGCCCGCGGGTGCCCCGATGACGGACATGACGAAATATCCCCCACATTGGATATCTCACCGTGTATGGGGGGAGATGATAGATCGGTGGGCTGCGGATCCAGGTTGGGACGCCAAGAGTAAGAGCGGGGCTGAGAACAGACAGAACAGAGATCCGACGCACACGGGGGGTCGGTGCCACACGACATCGTCCGACACATGAACGCGGTCGAGCACCCGGATCTAGAGGAGGATGAGGTCATAGCTCTGACCTATACTCAGACGCACGTGCGGAAGAAGGACAAGGACGAGACGCACCAGGCGGGCGACTATATTTCAGATATTGCCCGGCGGATCGATGTGAGTCAATTTATTTAAGTTAATGTTTTTTCTTTCTATCCTCAATGTCTGTTTCGTTAATTAATGCCCTAACATATCGTTAAACCACTATTTTTGCAGGCCTCGTATGAACAGCTAAGGGGGTCCGAGCAGCAGTCCGGACAGCCATCAGCGTCCACTAGTACGGCTGCGAGTACTGGGGGGTTGAAGCGATGGCTGGATACGCCGGAGGTCGTGAATCGGCCGAAAGGCCGCATACGCGGCCTGCCTAGCACGACTCCTCGTGCCGTGATAGGAGCGTCCTCACCCCCTGCTGCCCCTCCACAGACACCGGCTCCTCGGCCTCAGTTGGACGACGAGGAGATCCAGCGCATTGCTACAGTGGTGTGCCGGATGATGAGGGAGCAGGGCACTGCTGGACCAGCCGCCCCGGCCCCGGATCAGCAGGATCCAGATCCGGGACCCCGGACCCCCCGATGGGCCCCCTCCCGTGCCCGTTCCTAGCCCCCCCCCCCCCCCCCGCGCCCGGGTTGTACTCTTCTCCCCTCTCCTAACCGGCTATTTCCGGTTCCCGGCTTGTACATGTATGAATTTCTTTTATAATAAATATTTTTTATAATTGATTATATATATTTATTTCTGTATTTCGCTTATTGCGCGTTGTTGAGAATTGTATTTCTGTACAGGTTTAGGTAATTGAAAAATAAAAAAAAAAATTGACTTTTGGCGACGGATTTATTCCGTCGCTAAAGTATTCCTTTCAATTAAATATTTAGCGACGGAATATTCCGTCGCTAAATAAGTTTTTTAGCGACGGAATATTCCGTCGCTAAATATTTAATCCGTCGCTAATTGGACAAAAAAGAAAATAAAGTAAAATTTTAAAAATATAATTAGCGACGGAATATCCGTCGCTCATGAAAAATAAATCCGTCGGTAAAAAGCACATATTTAGCGACGGATGTAAAAATTCCGTCGCTAAACTATTAGTGACGGGCTTTTATACGAGGGATTTTTAGCGACGGTGAATCCGTCGCTAATTCTTTTAGCGACGAAATTTGGGCTTTTAGCGACGGATTTCCCCGTCGCTAAAAGCCTGTTTTCTTGTAGTGAACCTAAAATCATCAATTAGTAATCACAATTCTCAAATGCACAATGAACAACCTAAAATTATCAAACAAATGATCAATGTTCAAATGGAAAAAAATTGTTCAAAATGCATATATCCGATGCGCTTGAATTATTTCAATTTGGGGTTCGATTCAATTAGGACAATTAATTTAGGGTTCAATTAGGGGGTCCAGTTACTTCAATTTAGGGTTCAATTAGGGGGTTCTATTAGTTCAATTTAGGGTTCGGTTAAATTGGGGCATTCAATTTAGGGTTCAATTAGGGGGTTCAATTAGTTCAATTTAGGGTTCGATTGGATTAGGGCATTTAATTTAGGGTTCAATTAGGGGTTCAATTAGTTTAATTTAGGGTTCGATTGGATTAGGGCATTCAATTTAGGGTTTAATTAGGGTTCAATTACATCAATTTAGGGTTCAATTATAGTTCAATTAGTTCAATTTAGTGGTCGGTTGAATTGGGGCATTCAATTAAGGGGTTCAATAAGTTCAATTTAGGGTTCGGTTGGATTAGGGCATTCAATTTAGAGTTCAATTAGGGGTTCAATTAGTTTAATTTAGGGTTCGATTCGATTAAGGCATTCAATTTGGGGTTTAATTAGGGTTCACTTACTTCAATTTAAAGTTCAAGTAGGGGGTTCTGTTAGTTCAATTTAGGGTTCGGTTGAATTGGGGCATTCAATTTAAGGTTCAACTAGGGGGTTCAATTAGTTAAATTTAGGGTTCGATTGGATTAGGACATTCAATTTAGGGTTCAATTACTTTAATTTAGGGTTCGATTGGATTAGGACATTCAATTTACAGTTTAATTAGGGTTCAATTACTTTAATTTAGGGTTCAATTACTTCAATTTAGTGGTCAGTTGAATTGGGGCATTCAATTTAGGATTCAATTAGGGGTTTGAATAAGTTCAATTTAGGGTTCGGCTGGATTAGGGCATTCAATTTAGGGTTAAATCAATTTAAATTAGGGTTCGATTCGATTATGGCATTCACTTTAGGGTTTAATTAGGATTCAATTACTTCAATTTAGGGCTCAATTAGGGGGTTCTATTAGCTCAATTTAGGGTTCGGTTGAATTGGGGCATTCAATTTAGGGTTCAATTAGGGGGTTCAATTAGTTCAATTTAGGGTTCGATTGGATTATGGCATTCAATTTAGGGTTCAATTAGGGGTTCAATTAGTTTAATTTAGGGTTTGATTCGATTATGGCATTCAAGTTAAGGTTTAATTAGGGTTCAATTAGGGGATCTATTAGTTCAATTTAGGGTTCAATTAGGGGGTTCTATTAGTTCCAGTAGCAATGGCATGGGGGTTCTCATGGCTCACTTCACTCCACTGCCTATCCCTTCTCAGTCACGAGAACGTTGTCTGGGGACCGAGATCGAGATTCTTATGTGTAAGTCTGTCTATATGCCAAATATGGTTGATAAAAATCAGCACGATTCAGGCTCTTAATTTTTTAATTTAGCTTTTAATGGGTTTAATTACCTTAATATCCATATGCACTGATATAACTGCTTCTTATATGTACGTCTATATATGTCAAAACATAATCTTCCATATGCAATTATTATACCAATTTGATCAGCATCAACACCATTCAGGCACTCAAATCCTTTGATTTAATTTTACTTGGTTTGATACTTTAATTACCAATTTGAAGACCCAATTCTTTAGTGATGATCCGAAGGTGGTGAAGATGAAGATAAAGAAGTGGGCGTATAGGTAGTTGCATGTTCGGTTCAACAATCATCACCTATAACTAAATCATGACTTGAAATCCCACCCCCTGGAGGAAAATAAAGACCTTAACTTGGTTAGGGTTTAGTCCCTGTTAGACGTTAATTCGGGTTAGGGTAGTCCCTGTTAGTTTAACTTTGGGAATCTGAAACCTAGTTTGTTGTGTGCACTAGCTAGTCAATGAGTTCACATGAATGTTGCTTTAGCAATGATTATTAGTTTTGGTGCATGAGTTTTCGTGTGATCTTCTCTGGACAACCGTAATTCAAAACAAATTTTCCCTAAGGGTCCGATTGGCAAACGGAATTGGAATTAGAATTTGGAATTGCAATTCAATTCCAATTCTTATGGAATTGGAATTGATTTGGAATTGAATGAAATTTGTAATTCCATTGATTGGTTAGCACAAAAAATTAGATCTAAGAATTGAAATTGCTAAAGTCAAAAAAATAAAAGGTAAATATTCAAAACGAAAGTTTCAAGTTTTTTTTTTATCAAATTTTACCCCACGCCACCCTACCCAACAAAAGAAAAAGAAAAGAAAAGAAAATACACGTAAGATGACTAAGTACAAAATAAAAAAAAATGAGCTCAGTAAAATACACATGATGAGACCAAGTATAAAATAAATAAATGAGTCAATTTTTTTGTTCTTTAAGGATAACATCAATCAACATTACCACAAACCCAACTCAAAAAATATTCAACCAACAACCACCATAAATCCACCATAGTTCTTGAGAATGCACCGCATATTACGTTGTTTCAACAAAAAAATAGCTCCTAAAGAGAAACATATCTGACATACAGTAATAAGATATCCATGAGATATACAATAATAAGAAATAACATTTTAAATAGATAATTAGCTATTGTATCAAATTCCTCGACCACGCCTCGCTTGATATTCGGCGAACATGTCCTTAGCTAAATTCTTCCTAAATGTTGTCCATTCAGGCGTAAGTCGGACAGATCTTATAACTTCCTCGTCACTCGTGTCATCTCGAATTTGAGCAGCTGCTAATTCTGCATCAACCTCAGCTAATAATCTTACTTCTTGTCCCATTTGCTCCTCTCGTATGAAATTGTGCAAAATACAACATGCATTGACTATTCGAACCTATAATACGAAGTACAAATGCTAAAAAGAATCAGATTGTCACCTGTTATATACTATATATGTATGCACAAAATTATAAACCAACAAGCTACCACTCATAATATCACCTGTGTTTTTACATCAAAGAAAGACGCGGTTCTAAGAATTGCCCACCGTTTCTTCAGCAATCCAAATGTTCTTTCAATCACATTCCTTGCGGTTGAGTGACGAAGATTAAACAACTCTTTATAAGTACTTGGATTATTCCCACTAGCTGCCCATTCATTAAGATGATAACGTGTTGAACGATAAGGAGCTAAAAAACCAGGTCCATTTGCATATCCAGCATCAACCAAATAATATTTTCTTGCATTGTAGAATTTGCATCATAGACTTGAATTAATCCATTCAAATTCTCTCTAGTATTGAAAAAGACAAACAAGTGACATACCACGTGGCACGATAAAGGGGCGCACTCGAGTTAGGGCATTCCTCAGTATCCTAGAATCTGATGCAGATCCCTCCCATCCGGGTAACACATAAACAATTTTCATGTCTTTATCACAAACTCCGAGGACATTAGTTGCAATTTGTTGCTTCCGATTTCTGTATCTACCCTGATCTTGGCGAGGAACGGTAAGAGGAACATATGTTCCATCTAAGGCTCCAAGACAATTCTAAATAAAAGCACAAAAAATATCATATTAAATCGACTATACAAAGCAACACATAATCTACATAATCATAAAGATCGCCTTTCTCACCTTAAACCATCTCCATTTTTCATCTTCCACAGCCTCTAAGTTTGCCTCCGGGACTTTGATATAATCGTCAGTCAACTTAAGAACCGCTTTTAACACTTTACCAAATTGCCTACTAATAGTTTCTCCAGAATGAATGTAAAATCCTTTTATTACACGAAATTTAGTATTGTGAGCAAGAACATGTAAAAACATGGCTACTGCTTCTTCAACATATACACGCCCGCAATCACGCAACCCTCCTTTCGTACGTAAGATACCACAAAGTTTAGCAAATGAATTTTTAGTTACACGTAACTGGTCATAGCAATTATCATCACTTCCATTGTATAAGCGCCTCAATATTTGCTCCCTTAACATCTCCGAGTCATCAGTAGGTTGTTTCTCAACATATTTTTCATGATAATAAATTGCTAAAGATGCCACGGATACTCCAATTCCTTGTAACATTAGCCTTCTCCTTTTTGCTCGCATAATCACATCCTCGTCATTTTCGTTGGACGAAAAGGATCTTAACGTAGTATTATCCATATGACAGATACAAAAGCACTCTTAGATACTATCAAATAGTTCTACCAGTTCTGCACATAAGAGCAAGTATATATTAACCAATAAATAAAAATGAAAACTGAATTGGTTGTAACCATGACTTCAGATTTGATGTCTTAGTAAGGACATGTGTCCTGGCATTTAGAGTTATATCTAGTACATAAACTACCTCTTTATAGCTGGAAAAGTCGATTGAAAAACTGCCTAATCAAAGCCTAACCCTGATGTTACACCACTGCCTAACAATATATACTAAACAAGAAGATAAATGAGTTGTCCCTTTATTTGGGTATCTAGTGCAAAATGGTCTAACAAAAAATAATAACATAACATGAACTATAGATCAGAGCTAAAACCCCACTTAGAAGGATCATGCATGATAGAAGGAGAAAACTAAATTAGTTTAACAAACTGTGCCACTTTTGAGATCGAAACTTTACATGGACTAAAGAGTTCAACTTCTGTCAACAAAGAGCAAAGGGAAAAGAACTGATTTCAATAAACCAAAGAAGTAGACTTACATGGTTGCAAAGAGCTGGTACTGTCCAGAAAAATGCTGCCAATATTTCTGGTACATGATCTGGCTGCTTATTCTTTTACATGCTCTCACACACCTGAATCAAACATCCATTCACGCAATCATCATTTGACATCTCAGACAAATAAATAGCCAGAGAAACAGAAAGACAAGGAACTAATTATTCTCCTAATCTTTCTTTATTCTGAATTCTGGCACCAAGTCTACTAAACCTTTCCAATGAAATAGCTCCTGCGGTTTACCCATACAGAGCTACACCGAAAAATCACCACACTACTACCAATTACCAGCAAACTAGTGGTCCTTATAGCTAATACCTCAGCTCATATGTGCAGCCAACAGTTTAACATTTCAAAACTAACCCAAACCAACTAGTCCCCTTTCCCTCTTTTGCTCTACCACCAAAAAAAGCACACAAAGCAGCCAAACCAGCAATAACTGCCGTTATCACGGCCTGAATTTCATTCAACCGACTCCGACGGTTCGCAACTTCCAGATCCTGTCTCACTTGTTGCAGCACGTCCTCCGCTTGTTGCATCGCTTGGTCCACCAGATCAAACTTCTGGTAGAAAATCTTGCCTTTAGACCCCTCAATTGGCACACCTTCTACCTCCTCAGCAGCTGTGCTGCTCGTGTTCACAAATTCCTTTCCCCGCTCGACTGAATCTATCAACTTCTGACTCACAACACCTCCTTCTACCCCACACTACCATCTCTGGCCACACTACCATCTATGACCCAAAACTCAAAATTAAGATTCGAAATACATAGATACATACCACAACAAAGGCCACGACACCAAAATCGCCGTCCCTGCCATAAAAAAAAGTAGATCGTTGTCGGCGTCACTGTCGTCAAAGCAGTAAATCTTGCCGCCGTCGCCGTCAAATAAGTGGAGCGTAGCCACCACCGTATGCACAGTAGATTTCAGCTTCCATGGCGAGGTAGAATCAAGATAGAAGGAAGAGAAGAACTGCCATGGTGAGGCTGCATCAGAAGAGGAAGGAAGAGTGTCGGGCAGAGGCTACCAGTGGAGAGAGAGAAACAGTGACAAAAATAATGGGCTGGAATTGCAAATTTGATGTTGGGCCTTAAGAATTGGACTGTAGGCCTTAAGGTATGTTTTTAATTTCATGGAATTGGGTATAAATTGTAATTCTAATTCCAAATAAGTCGTCCAATCAGCAGAATTGTAATTCATAAGGTCCAATTCTGAAATCTAATTCAATTCCAAGGCTAATTCCGTGATCCAATCGGACCCTAATAGCGTTGACATTTTTATCATACTTTTATACGTCTCGTTGCAAATATAGAGCTCCAGTGCAGCGGTGACACTATCCATTCGGGTTTGTAACTCATTTCCTTTTAGTGCGAGGATATGTCTGTCGCTTGTCTTTCAGATTTGTGGAACGTGAAGTCTAATTTTGTTATGTACTCAAATCAACAAGTTCATAAGAATCATGTGTAAGCAATGATGATGTTAGGTGCAGAAATTCCAATTGCTCGTCGTCTCTTTTGGATATCATATATACGTACATTCGGTTGCTCTCGATGTTAAAATATATATTTTCAATTGGGCAATTAAGTTTCAGTCAATGACACATGGATAGCTAATTTGTAACTTTTGATTTAAGGGTAGGACAATAATCTCAATAATCATCGATCAATAATCCCCCATGTAGCCATGCTGGAAAATCAAACTAGATAACTAACCTAGAATGCTTTTGCTTCTACAAAATTGAATAATGAGGAGTTACTGTATGCTGAACATCTTTGTTGTTCATCCATTGATATGATCAGACCACAAATCTACTAACAGGTGACATCATTGATCATTATAGCATTTCAGAAAAAAAGTCAAATAAATCTTTTAGAGTTGTAGAGATGGCATCAAGGCAAGATTAAGGTGAATCGGAACATACCTTTGTCGCCGATTGCTCCGCCGGTGGTGAATATCGACAAAGATTGGGATTTGGGAGCTCAGAGCTGTGGTCTGTTAGCGCCGGTGGACTGGTGGAGTGACCGGAGGACGAAGGTCTACAGAACTCAGACCGGTGCTGCCGGTGCAGAGGTCGCCGTGAGGCCATCCGTCGGCGCGTAGTGGTGTAGATCTAGATCTAGCAGACGTCACCATCCATCGTGGCTTCATGTCGACTGTCGTGGGCTCGTGGCCGTCGTCGCCGGTTTGTGCTTCGCCAGAGTGAGGCGTCGTGGCCGTGACTGAGACGGTAAGGAGGACAAGTGTCCGAGGTCGTGTCGTTGCTCGTTGGAAATTGGAAGGAGAGAGAGTCGTGAAAAGAGAAAGAAGAGAAGGAAAGGCCGAAATTCCAAAAAAATTATATATATATATATATTTCAAAAACTGAGGGGGTACATTAGCCCCCCGCCCCCTCGTGCAAGTGTGGCTCCGCCACTGCCTGCGAGCATAAGGTATTTCCAGTTTGAGTTTGATTTTCAATAATTTTGAGAAGATCAAAATTATTGGAAGATCGAAATCATACCTTTTAAGTGAGGCTGATAGGTAATTATTGCCGGCGGCAGTGGAGGGCGGCGATGTTGGTAGCGTGGCAGTAGTGGAGGTGGATATGTTGGTCACGCGGCGTCGGGGGGAGGATGAGGTGTCGCCGGCGATGAGGCACAGTGGATATGAGAACGGGGCAGTGGAAGTGGGGCACCGTGATCGCCGGTGGTGAGAACATCGGTGAAGGTCAAACTTTTACTGACGGAATTTTTAACGACAGCGTTATTCCATCGCTAAAATATTTTTATTAAACCCTTGAAAAAAAAAATTCTAAAAAAGTTTTAGCGACGGAAGTGCCGCCGGCAAAAGTCCGTCGCCAAAAACTTTTGACGACTTCTGATTCCGACGCTAATAGTATTTAACGTAAGAATTTTTACCGACGGGACAATCCATCGGTGAAAGATAATTTAGCGACAGAAGCACTTCCGTCGTTGAAAATCCATCTCAAAAGGCCTCTTTTCTTGTAGTGCTTGTTCACCATACGCCCCTTCATCGAAGCCCCCTTCACCCCTAATCTGAGTTTCATGCATGTTTCATACATGTCGCCCTAAATATTAGAATATGAAGCTCAGGAAAATGTGTGTGTCGTATATGCTTTCTCCCTTTGACTCGCCTATGGAAGCTTCTAGCTCGAATGTTAAAAGGTAGTTAAGGTACCCGTTTAACATCTTGCTATTATTAGGTTGATTGAATATTTTTTTTTGATAAAGTGATTTTCTTGGGCAAAATGGTTTGCTTTTCATTCGAGTTTATTGGGATTAGTCACGATAAAGTGTTGTTTTTGGTTTTTGGTAATGTATATTGGGAATTTTGTGAAAATGTTCTTTACCTACTGATTGCAATTTTTGATGATCACGGGTGACCTATCATTTTGCTGTTGACCCACAAAGATGATCATCCCTAGCATTTGGATATGATATTTGCGTGCGAAAATAATCCTCCAAATGATTGTATGTACATGTAGCTACAATTGTCATTTAGTCTCTGGTAGCTGCTCAAAGATGGTGCCCGGTGAGGCATCTTCTACGAGGAAAAGGCCTATCAATGGTTTCATGAGATTCGTGTGAGTTATTTGTAAAGTTTATAAGGGGGTGTGTGTGTAACAAATGTAATTATATTGAGTGTCTAACCTCGATTTTGGGTTTATTGTATTCAGAGGTGAAAGAAGCAAGGAATGCAGTAGTCCCATTCCAATCGGTACATGACTATGCTTGAGTGACTGAATACTGTTTGGAAAACCTTTTAACTCATTGTTCTTGTGTCACTCTATACACCAACTGAAATGAATCTCCTCATTTTAGGTTTCACAACTTGCATCCTAATTGTGGAAAGACCTAAGCGAGGAAGATAAATTACCCTATGTCCTCCAAAACAAGAAATGGATGGAAGAATATAATGCTACTTGCATGAACATCAAACAGAAAAGGATAATAGACAAGGCAAAAATTCTTTTGATACCTTTTTATTATGCATAATTGATGTTGGGGTAAAAACACCGAACTAGTATGCCCAAGGGTGGCTGGTAATTTATAAGGCATGTATGGTTGGATTATCGTATACTTTTCATCATGAAAATACTAAGAGGAAACTGAAAATGGGAACCACATGCAAGCAATGAAGCGGATGATATGTATGCTGATAAAACGAAGGTGCGAAGAAGCTAAAATGAAGCACATAGAGAGATTTCTAATAAGCTAATATTCCTTGGTTGTATATCTTTACACCATTAAGCTAGTACAGAATCTCTATTTCACATGGGAGGAACATGCTATTTACTAGCATATGTCTGCATATACCCTTATTTCCATATACACTTAATTAATTGTATCTCTTAACATATTGAAGGCAATATACATGACTTCGTGCAGTCCAAAGATTGTGTTTGACTTGATGGAGTCGATAAAAATGAATGCTGCCAAAACGTTCACAATCTTAACCATGCCTTGGGCTCAGATTTGTATAAACAAGTCTGAAGCGCTACGTATAAAGGTCAGTGATGTTGGGCTGGTATTGGTATTCAATACAAGGCAAATCAGGTCCTACATATATTGATGATGATGTCTTCCATCCCATTCGAGATTGTTTTTCTCAAATGAGCATACATGCCTTGGGCTCAGAACTGACAAGTGTTAACGTGGTTAATATTGAATTCCTCAGGCCTTTTTGTTGTTCTTGTTAAAGGCGTTCCTCAATCCCACACTTAGTAAGTCATCAATTGAGATGTACCTGCGATATCTGTCGCTCAACATCTGCACTGTACAATTGCTCACAGCTTGTCCTTGATTGGTTGGTCCAAACTGTGACCAATTTCAAGCAAGGCAGATGTAATAGTGGTACTTGTGGCTGCGTTGTATTCTTGATGGTACTCGAAAATTTCAAGATGAACTTTCTAAGTTCAAGCTATGTTTAATATTTTGTTGATCCCTATTGGCATTTCCTATGCAGTTTGTTTACTTCCATAAAACTCCATGCAACGTTGTCAACATCGAAGAGGTTCAAAACTTCTTATATGGAAGCTTGGACATCACGCCATATAAAGAGACGCATCAAACTAGAGAATATTGGAGAAAATACAATGAATATCCCCTCCCCTCTTGAAATTGTTGCTCCCTTCCCATCCCCTTCAGGAATTGTGGCTCCCCTCCCATCCCTTATTTTCTAGCCCCCTCCAACTCTTGCACTTGGTACATGTTGATGTTTGGTTCACATTATGACATTATATATATTTGTGTTAAACTAGAATAGAATTTGACTGCTGTGAGTATATGCATGCATTTGTTACTATTTTAGGGTTAAATAATTGCTGATGGATCAGTAATATTTTAGTATTCTGGATTGGGTTGCCTTTGTATATGATTATTGTTTAATTGGATTTGAATTGCAAGAAGCAGGTTCGGTATAAAAAAAAATTTAATTAAAAAATTGTTTTAGCAACGGATTTTTTTTCTGACGCTAAAAGTGTAAATTCTGTCACTAAAAGTGTAAAAGGAAATTGATGTTAGAGGTTTTTAGTGACGAAAAAGTCTGTCTCTAAAGTTATTGCCGACGAACCTTTAGCTACAAATAGTCCATCGCTAAAAATCCGTCAATTCACGCGGACTTTTAGCGAAGGAATTTCCATCCCTAAAGGTCCGCCAGCAATACCTTTAGCGACTGACATCTCTGTCGCTAAAAGATTTTTCAAATATTAATTTCCAAAGAAAAGCATTAAAATATTAAAAATATCTTTAGCCATGGAATTTCCCGTCGCCAAAGATATTTTTAATCAATCGCTAAAAGTTGGACCTTTGGCGACAGATAAATAAATTATGTCGCCAAACTTTTAGCGCGCGAAGTTGGACCTTTGGCGACGGAAATATGACCTTAAGCGACGAAAATGTCCGTCGTTAAAAGTCCTATTTCTTGTAGTGATAATTTGGGGAAATGATCTGTGAATTATCCTTGATGCCAAGATAAAATCAATCTATTTTATGGTTAGAAAATGAATTATCCCGAATCTGATACAACTCATTTACAAAATTAGATATAATTACTAAAAGTAAAGTCAGATAATGTCTTAAAATTCAGAAAAATCATTTTCAATTTGTGTGATGAACCGACCAATTTTTTACTTTTATCAATCTATGATTTTATCACTTATTTTGATTTATCTCCAGCCTTGTAGATTGGCATAACCAATCTTATCAGATTCTGCTACCTTGAGCCATATAAAGAGGGGCCCTACCTTCATTTTGAGGGGTCTTAAACTTTGACAGCTTTTTCGCTTTAGAGCTTTTATATCATTTCATCGATGAAGTGATATGCTATATCTCTCGAGAATCTTAGCCATTCATACTCACCTTTAAAAAGTCATTTTATTCTTTGCATCGTAGATCATTCGGAGAACATTCCCGAGTCTTCAAGACAAGCTACTTCAAGAAGTAATCTTTAATAGTTTTTCTAGAATAAGAAATCATATAGATTGTCTCCCAATCCCATAGTCGCGTTTCTATTCAAAATATCAAAAAGGGTCTTTTCCAATTCTTTGTCTAAATCTAGGCTTGAAATGTAGATTACTCCCTGTAGGACCAGATTCAAACTACAATAGTTTTGATTTCGATTAGTCCGGTCGGATACATAGGCAATTCGACCCCCGATATCGAGTTTAAGGAAAAAACATAAAACATAACCTATTGTTCATTTTGTCATATCTTGCATATGTGTTCATAAGGCCAACATTCAATAAAAGTGAAGTAGAGATAGAAAGGGCGCGAAGGGCGCCTAACACTTTGTTGTTGCGTAACTTAGTCCTCGAACCCCTCTCTTGGTTTTGATAGACTAGTCATCCTTTTCGGACACTTTAAAGTTATTTATAGGGTTTTTCTTATTTTTTATTAATTAAATAAGATGGAGACTCCATTAAAAACCTCTTTTTCGGAAATTTTTTCGAAGCGGTTCACCAAAGTGGTGACTCCGCTGGGGACAAAAGAACTGAAATTTTTTTATTGATCGTTGGCCTTGTTGTAATATTTTTTTTTTTTGGTATCTTGTGACATGTACAATATGATGTAACTGTGGTATTTGCTCTTTTATTTCTAGGGTTTTTCTTATTTTTTTCTTAATTAAATAAGATGGAGACTCCATTAAAAACCTCCTTTCGGGAAATTTTTTCGAGGCGGTTCACCAAGGTGGCGACTTTGCTGGGGACAAAAGAACTAAGAAGACTAGACTTGAATTTTTTTTATTGATCGTTGGCCTTGTTGTAAATTTTTTTGGGTATCTTGTGACATGTACAATATGATGTAACTATGGTATTTGCACTTTTATTTTCATAACTCACATACGGGCACGTCTTACCCCGACCCACCCAAGGATATCTATCGATTGAGCTCTCAACTCCACGTACTCGTACTAAAGATTCCTCTTGATTTCTTGGTATATCAAACGGCTTGTATACGTACTGGTGATCACCCATTATTAACTTCCTAGCTACAGGCAGGAGGTTTATGGTACAGTTGAGTCGACGGGGTGACCTTTGCACCCAGATTAAGAAAGAAACCACACACCCGGACCACTCAGTGTTTTGCCCTTTGTTGGGAGAATACCTGTATAGGCCTACGGCATGTTGGCAGGGAAGCTAGTCAATATTCTGTAAGCTAAACTGGTTATTTCACAAAAACGTGCAGACTATGACTAATCGGCTGGTTAACCGCCTTTCTAATCAGAGGGCTAGTCAGTATCTGTATTGCTTGAAAAAATTTGAAGTTGGCTAGTTCGTATCCTGATCCAACCAATGGACCAACCGCTTGGTTTATTAATCCGGATGACTGGACGATTAGTCATAAATTATCTTCCAAACAATTTCCCAAAAAAATTTCACAAACAAACCATAACCCCACTGACCAACCAACCGGTTCATTCGTCAGGATAACTGGACGGTTAGTTAGCACGTTATCCTCCTAAAAAATTTCCAAAAAAGTTCCCTAAAACAAACCCTTTTTGCACTGACCAACCAGCCTGTTTTTCTTCTGGATAACCAAACGGTTAGTCAAGCATACTCCTAATTTTTCCAAAATTTTAAAAACACCCTATATACAAAATCCCATATACAGCTAAGGCTAAACGTGGTTGGTATCGTGACTCATCTAGGAAACTTTCATGAACTCCAATCGCTGAAGAATTCCCACAGATCTCCGATTTGGTCCGTATTATCAGTGAACTCCATAAAGATATTTAGAATGATTTCAAAACCTTAACATAGCAAAAATTCTGAACCGTTGAGGAATTGGACAACCTCAAGAAGAGAGGTAACTAGAAGAAGAAATGAGAGGAAAGAAGAAAGATGACAAGAAGAAAGGTCCAGAATTTGATTGGCTATATAAAGCTGAGGATGAGGAAGTGAAACCTCCTACCATATCAGAATGGAAGGACAAGTTGGCAACACTTACGTCCCAAATCGCAAGGTTAAAGAGAGCCGATGACCTTCTAGACATTAGTGCCCAAACCATGAATCCAGAGGACAGACTGTCCCTTAATGCCGGAGATGGATAAGTTTAACGGGACCATAGATCCCAAAATCCATGTTAATTAAGATATGCATGCGAGCGTTAGCTCCTTACATGGTGAATTAGAACCAGTTGATACAGTACGTTGTTCCACCCAACTTTCACGGGAGCCGCCTCCCGTTGGTTCCTGACTTTGGATGAAGCCCAAGTTCGGACTTGGGAAGATGTTGTGAGAAAGTTTGTAAAGCAATATAAGTACAATGCTGACCTGGATATCACCTGAAAGGGATTTGGAAACCAAAAAGCAAGAACCGAGAGAGTCGGTTTCAGCCTTTATCATGAGGTGGAGGAATAAGGTAGCTTATATGGTAAACAATCTGACAGAGGAAGAGCATGTGAATATTTTTGGGAACAATTTGCTTCCAGTCTACCACGACTATATCTTTGGCCATTACCATATGTCGTTCAAAGCTCTTATGGGATCCCTCAAACATATAGAAGATGCCATCAATAAGTGAACCATCTCTCGTGATTTAAAGTTAGGCGTATACCGAGCTGTCCCGAGGAGCTCTAATGCACAACCTAAGCCAGCCATAGCCAATAATTTTATGAATTAGCATGGACCCTGGATAGTGTCATGGGAAGCTACTATGGAGCCGAGAAGGAAGTTCACAACATTGAATGCTCCACTCCCTAAAGTCTTTACAGCTGTTAAGGCAGTGAATGATATTTAAACTGCCGCCTACCCCTACACCAGTAGTGATATCAGAAGGATACGATGTACATGTATTTTACGATTATCATCAAGGGAAGGGCCACTCTACAAACAGATGCATTGCGCTTTGACACGCCATACAAGATACCACTTACCAGGGCAAAGTCTCCCTTCCTACGAGACCAAATGTACGAAAGGAACCCATGCCGCCTCACAAGGTTAACTGCACTGATGATAGCTAACAAGTTATGGGTCTGATCGTCTTAATTGTTCTAGCCATCCAGGTAGTTTGGAAGTCAGTTTCAGTGTATGATTCTCTGTCAGCCTGTTTTGCCATGTGATTATGTAGGAAGAGTTGATGGAAGGCGAGACCTTCACCATTGAGGATGAGTATGATGAAAAAATTCCTACCCAGTGTCGAGGTATCCCACCTAAGCTGATCAGGTCGAGTGTATCAAACCCTACCTACGCCAACCATAGCTAACCCTTTGTTTTCTCAAGACCCTCTTGATGATATATTTCTTAGACAGTTGAAGAAAACCCAAACCACCATATCTATATGGGGATTGTTATCTGCCTCATATTCTCACCGACAAGCCCTCATCAAACTACTCAGTAAAGCCCAGATACCGATCCAAACCCAACCCGAAGATCTGTCCCAAGTGCTAGGGGCCATAGATTACTGGAATGTCCTCACCTTTTTCGAGTTAAATATGCCCAAATCAGAACCAAGCCGCAATAACCATATTACCATGAGAGCGCTTGATAAGAGGGTTCCCTTAATCCTCATAGACAATGGTTCTGCTCTAAATGTCTATCACCTACGCACTGTTCAAGCCCTCGGCACTGACCCCTCAGAGTTCACCCCTTCCAACCAAGTCGTCCAAGCCTACGACAATACCCGAAGAGAAATGATTGGTACAGTTAAGCTCCCTATGACTGTGGGAATCGTTAGTTTTGATGTTAAATTTCAAGTATTGGATATACCTGCAACATTTAACCTCCTATTCAGAAGACCGTGGATACACTCGGTGGGTGCAATCCCTTTGACATTTGACTAGAAGGTCAAATTTGTTGTTGATAATGTTGTATTTACCATAATGAAAGATTCACAGTTGCCTCAGGTATGACAAGTAGAAAAGGACAATATTCAGGTGCCGCACGATTAATTTTATGATCAGCTCGGTGGATTTAGAATGGATAACCAGGTTTAGTTCACCCCTTACAGCAGTACGATCGTGCTCCTTATGTTGATTAAGTTTTACTACTTCCCTAGAAAAAGCTTAGGCCAGAATTGTCAAGGGATTCCCAACTTTCCAGATGTTGAGAGCAAAAAGGATCAGTTTGGCTTAGGGTATAAGCCGACCGAAAAGAGAAAAATGAAGTTATTAGGAAACTTGTTCAGGCCAAGAAAGATAAGAAAAGCGAGAAGCGTATGAACATGACTAGGGTCCCTACCATGAATGGATGCGTTGTTAAAGAAGGAGAGAGTGAGCCTTTTTATGGATTTTTAGAGCTTGTCTATAATGTCGAGATCGGGAAGCGGATTCAAGGATGAGGGATATTTTACAATTGCAAGTGGGTCAAAGACGAGGAACTACCAGTAAAGACCGAACCGGGTACCGAGGGAGTGTCCGATTGGATGGATTTGATGGAACCAGAAGCGACGACAACATGCTTCACTGATATGCTTAACCCGACACTTATCTGTGAAGTGGACAACCAGATCATAAATCCAACAAGCCTAATCATTCCAGCACAGGGCAAGGTGCGGAATCGGTCGAGTACGGACCGCTGACTGAGGGAGAGATTACAGAAGGAATCATGCTGCTAAAGATGCTTCGGAAACCTCATATCCTTTTGAATCCTCCTTCCCAACTCAGATATAAGTGGTTGAGCATTGACTTTGCATGTTCCAATTCGTAAGATAGTTTGGAGGGATTGGGCAGCATATATAAAGAATCGAAATTTGAAAAGGGGTTGAGAAAGCATTGATGAAGAAGAGATAGCCATGGTTCTTTTGTTAAAATTTCCCAAAATGTGATAACATTGTTGTATAAAGGATTCTACGGTGATACCAACATAACCTTTGTCATTGAGAGCTCACGTGCAGAAAACTAATATTGGGCTTATTAACTCCATTTCCAGTGTGCGTTTGGGACCATAAGAACCATATCTTGGTGACTAAATTCAGTAATCACGAGATATCCCCTCTTGCTGCCGCTGGCGCAAGAAGAACACACTTATGTAATCCATGACATACTACTCAAAAGCTATAGATCTAATAACATGAACTCCTTAATAGCCTCAACAGGATGTCTCAGTACTATAAGATCTGATCTAGCATGAGGGTACTTTTCCCATTGTGATGAGTCTAGATCTTGGGTTGGGGAAGACTGTTATACATACCATGGGGAGTTTTACTGGCTGTGTTGTGTGGACACTGCTATCTTTTCTGTTATTACTCGCTAGGGTTTGCTCACAACCTCCACAAGGGCCCCAAGTGCCATGCTTTTCATCTTTGGTGACTCATTGGTCGATAATGGCAACAACAATGCCATACTTACTCTTGCCAGGGCTAACTACAGGCCTTATGGCATCGACTTCCCCCAAGGGACCACTGGTCGCTTTACCAACGGCCGTACATTTGTTGATGTTCTTGGTAAATTGTATTAACTTTTTTTTTACGACTGCGGTCACTCTGCACATTAAAAGATGTTTTTTATAATTTCCTTCAGTCATTATTCTACTGGCGATAGAACCAACTTTGGTTTTTCATCTCGAGAGCCATCAGCTCCTTAAGTCACAAAATTATTCAAGCATAGTCATGCTAGGCCAACGAGGTTACTCTAAGTAATGACCATGATCTAGAAAGGATTGTACGTTAAATTCCAATGCGGCAACTATTTTCTTGGGTATAGTTGCTTCTTGCAAGATTCTAGTCATTGTCGAGTAGGCAGCAATAATCGCCACGACTTTGGGTTAGTCACGTTAATGCCCACGGCATATGCACGTAGTTGCCACGACCATGTACAAGTGTACTCCCATTTGAATCTGGTGGTGAAGCTTGAGCTTGGAAGACTATGCATCCATTGATTCAGTTTTGTAGGGTCTTACATGGATATACACAGTCCATGAGTTTTGCTTACTCTGTAATTTTTACTTGCAGCTCAACTTCTTGGATTCCCGAACTACATTCCCCCCCTATGCAAGGACCCGTGGCCGCGCACTCTTAATGGGTGCAAATTATGCATCAGGCGCTGCTGGTATTCGGGATGAAACTGGAAACAATTTGGTAACTATTTTTTACAAAACCAACTGCTATGTGTCCTTGTTTCGTTGTACAAGTATTAAACCGAGATAAAATAACAATCTTTTTCGCCGCATATATATATAGGTCTATATTTTTTTCAGTATCATGGTATGCATATTAACAAGGAGTATATATGCATGTTATGCCTATAGGGTGGTCACATGTTGATGAACCAGCAAGTTGAAAACTTCAGAAGAACGGTACAGGAGCTGAGTAGATACTTCAGGGGAGATGAAAGGGCACTAGATAGCTACCTGAGCAAGTGCATATTCTACTCTGGGATGGGAAGTAACGACTATCTTAACAACTACTTCATGAATGATTACTGATGTAGAGGAAAAACACCACCTGTAAGATGAAGACACGTGTCCTCATCCAGACGCATCGAAACCGCCTCACCATTAATATGGAAGTGAGTAAAGATGAGTTACTCGGGGAGTAACTCCGGGGTATTAACCAGACACTAATGATGGGTAACCCCCCATTAATCTGATGACCCCATAATTAAACAGAAATAAATCCCCACCTAGCTAGGAACACTATAAAAGGAGTGGGGAAGAATATGTGAGCAAGGTAAGAGAGTTAAACTTATACTTTATCAAGTCTCAGACACATTCTGACTTAATCATCGGAGATTTCCCACCGGAAATCCTTCCAGCGAGTCACCGGTGTTGGTTTTGCTGTGCAGGTCTATTCACGAAGCGCGTCCTGAATTCTCTCCACAATATTTTGGCGCCATCCATGGGACCGACATTCGTGAATAGATTATGTCTCAAAACCCCACACCTCGAGTTCAGCAAGTTAGGGCAACTCCACCAATTTCGCCCTTACCACCAATCCGTGATCCACTTCGTGGGGGAGCTACATCTCCGTCCTCCAGTCGCGGCAAAAAGGTTACAACAACTACTACCATAACACGAACCACCGTGTTGCAGTACCTGTAATTCCTGCCGTAATGTCAGAAGCCATCGCAACAGTAGTTCCACCCGCTGTGACAATTGATCCTCCCTCTATAAACACTGTCCTTCCCCCGCTCCAAACGGTCAACACGTCCACACCTACCACAATGTTACCAGTCCTGAGCACTCAAGCTGACTTAATGGCCGTTCTTCGGACTATGAAACAGTCCATCGAACGATTACAAGCAGCTGTGGACAACTCGCCTCCGCAACCAGAACCTCTCCAACCTCCAAGCGAGCAACATGTGACTGGTATACGGAAGACTCCGGAACGAATACAAGTGGAAGATGGGCAATCCGACGATGAGCGGCGCAACCCGAGGTCCAGGAGACAAGAAGAAAGCTCTTATGAAGCTCATTCTACCAGGAAGAACTCTTATCATAACCCTGGCGAACATCGTGCCGAACGATACACCAGTGCCCCAGTCATCGTTGGGTGACCATTCACAGAAGAGGTTGATCACTTTCCTGCGCCACAGAACTTCAAAATGCCTCCCTGTGAATCATACGATGGCACCGGAGACCCAATGGAGCACTTAGCCCGTTTCACTTCTGGTATGAATCTGCACTTAGTCACTGACCAAATCATGTGCCGAGCGTTCCCGGTGACCTTGAAAGGAGCTGCACACGTATGGTTTCAACACCTCGCACCCCGCTCTATCTCCTGTTGGGCCCAGTTGGCGGAGTCCTTCCGCAACAATTTCTTAACAAGTCGGATACAAAGGAAAAACTCTTCGGCCCTTTTCCGTATCGTGCAAGGACCTAAGGAATCCTTGAAATCCTACTACGCCCGCTTCAACACTGAGAAGCTACTCATCGACAATTTGGATTCAGGAGTGACTTTTGCGGCAATGGCAAGAGGTGTGCGTCCGGGGACACCATTGCGTTTCTCACTGAATAAAAGGCCCCCAGAGCATATGACTGACCTACTCGATCGAGTAGAGAAATATCTCCGGGCGGAAGAGGATTCCATGACCACTACCCAAGATGAAGGAATTTCTGGTCAGAAGAGGCTAGATCGCCCAGAGGGGAAGATACCCGAAGAACCCAAACGTTCACGGACGACCCTCTCTAAGCACTTCACCCCTCTTACGACATCTCGGGAATATATCCTCAATCAGATCAAAGGCCAAGATATCCTAAAGTGGCCCAAGCCAATGAGATTGCCCGCCGATAGAAGAGACGCCCAGCTCTACTGCCATTTCCATAAAGATCATGGTCATACGATTGAAGAATGTAAAGTTCTTTGGCAAGAAATCGAGAATCTTATTGCCAGAGGCCACCACAAACAATTTATTAAGACAAATGAGCGCTAGGGAGGTAAGCGGGGATGGGGTCAAAGAAGGCATGACGATTCGGCCCCTAAGGAACCCCCGGTGATAAACACAATATCTGGAGGCCTAAGCGCTAGGGGAACCTCAAGATCAGCTCGAAAGGCTTACGCGCGACAAGTTAATTTGACGCAGGGACCAGCCAAGCGCCCAAAGGCCCCCGCCACAATAAGTTTCGATGATACGGATCTCAAAGAAGTCATTACACCGCATGATGATGCTCTGGTTATCTCCCTCCAAATAGATGCATATGTCATCAAACGCATCTTAGTGGACACAGGAAGCTCCGCGGACATTCTCTTTGAGGATGCATTCTCCCAAATTAAGATATCAAGAAAACGAATCTATTCGGTTTCCTCGCCACTGTATGGCTTTACGGGAGCATCCGTACCAGTGGAAGGAGTAATCCCCTTCACTGTACTCGCCGGATCATACCCGCTTCAAGCTACGCAGTCAATCGACTTCCTGGTCACCCAGATCAAGTCAGCCTATAATGGAATACTAGGGCGAGCGGGCCTCAAAAATTGCAGGCTATAGCCTCAATGTTCCACTTGTGTATAAAATTCCCAACTCCTAACGGAACATGGGTAGAAAACGGAGATCAAGCTATAGCACGCAAGTGTTACATGGCTTCGTGCAAGACGGAGGAGGCGCTCGCCATTGAAGACCAGCGCAACGAACATACTTTCAGGCGAGCTGAGCCGGTGGAAGAACTTGTCTCCATAACACTAGGAGCAGACGAGAGTCACCAGTTAAAGATAGGCTCCACGCTGGAGCCAGCTCTTCGTGATCAACTGGTATCGTTCCTTCACTCAAATGCGGATGTCTTCGCATGGAGCGCCACAGATATGCTAGGAATAGATCCATCCGTAATGACCCATCGCCTCACAGTTGATCCACGCTGTAAACCGGTGAAACAGAAAAAGCGATCTTTTGCACCGGAAAGGCAAGCGATCATCAAGCAAGAGGTCGACAAGCTCCTAGAAGCAACGTTCATTGCTGAAATCAACTATCCAGCATGGGTGGCTAATGTAGTCATGGTTCCAAAGGCTGGGACAAACAAGTGGAGAATATGCATTGACTACATTGATTTGAACAAAGCTTGCCCCAAAGATAGCTACCCTCTGCCTCGCATCGACACTCTGATAGATGCAACTCCGGGGCATGAGTTGCTCAGCTTCATGGACGCCTTTTCCGGTTATAATCAGATTCGCATGCACGACGACGATGTAGAAAAGACAGCCTTCATTACCAACGAAGGTCTCTTTTGTTACAAAGTCATGCCTTTCGGCTTGAAGAACGTAGGTGCCACCTACCAACGGCTTGTTGACAAGATCTTTAAGCCTTTGCTAGGTAAAACCATGGGTTTATGTCGACGACATGCTCGTCAAAAGCCTTCGTGCAGCTGATCACATTGCCAACCTTGAGGAATGTTTTAATCTCTTGCGCAAGTACAAGATGCGGCTCAATCCAGCCAAGTGTGCATTCGGGGTCTCTTCAGGCAAGTTCTTAGGCTTCATGGTCTCATACAGAGGGATAGAGGCCAATCCTAAAAAGATCAAGGCTATACAAGACATGACGGCTCCGAAGAGAGTGAAGGAGGTGCAGATACTAATTGGACGTATAGCGGCACTCGGCAGATTCCTCTCTAAGTCTGCTGAGAGATGTTTACCTTTCTTCAAAGCTTTGAAGAACATTAAAGACTTCGAGTGGACCGCCGAGTGCCAAAATTCCTTCGAAGCCTTGAAAGAGTATCTGACGGCGCCCCCGCTTTTATCCAAACCACTTGCAGGAGAAGAGCTCTTCTTGTATTTGGCCATAGCAGAGTCGGCTGTAAGTGCGGTGCTTGTCCATAACCAGAACAGTAAGCAGCTCCCTATATACTATGTGAGCAAAGTACTACAACGTGCTGAGTTGCATTATCCAGATGCAGAAAAACTGGCTTTCGCTCTCTTGATCGCAGCTCGAAAGCTTCGACCATACTTTCAATCTCACTCCATAACAGTGCTTACGGACAAGCCCTTACGACGAATACTCCACAAGCCTGATGTCTCAGGACGACTAGTCCCATGGCCCATTGAACTCGGGGAGTTCGACATCCACTATAAGCTACGACCTTCTATCAAAGGTCAAGCCCTCGCCAACTTCATTGTTGAGTGTACTCTGCCCATCGAAGACGAGGAGCAACTACCCCAGCAGGAGAGGCCTTTCACCTGGATCCTCCATGTGGATGGTTCTTCTAATGCAAATGGAAGTGGAGCTGGTTTAATCCTTCGTGGTCCTGAAAACCTCGTCGTTGAATATGCCTTACAATTCGACTTTCCCGCTTCAAACAATGAAGCCGAATACGAGGCACTTATTGTGGGGATGCACCTTGCAAAGGCTATGCGAGCAGAAGCACTTCATGCCCATAGCGATTCGCAGCTGGTCGTCAAGAAGCTTTCTGGAGAGTATGAAGCACGAGGCACAAAGATGACTGAATACCTCCAGAAAGCCAAAAGGCTTGCAGAGACTTTTGCGTATTTCAACATCACTCAAGTCAACCGAGAAGACAATGCATCAGCTGACGCACTTTCACGTTTAGCGTCCCTCGACCAGTCTGGGCTTAGTGAACCGTTCACTTGGAACTATTCCACGCACCAAGTATTAATGATCGTGAGGTCATACAGGCCGAGCACGAACCATCATGGATGGACCCAATTAAGTCCTATATTGCGAATGGCATCCTCCCAACCGATCGAAAGCAAGCTCGAGGAATCATTTCGCACACAGCCCGCTACACGATTGTTGATGACGTGCTGTACAAAAGATCTTTTACGCTCCCCTATCTGCGCTGCCTTACCCCTACTGAAGCCACTTACGCTCTGCGCGAGGTGCATGAGGGAATATGTGGTCAACACTTAGGAGGGAAAGCCCTAGCACACAAAATCCTTCGTCAAGGCTATTACTGGCTGACAATGCAGCATGACGCGCTGGAGCACACAAAAAAATGTGATGCTTGTCAACGGTTCTCGCTAGTGCCAAAGCTTGCTCCTACCCCATTGATTACTTTGAGCAGTCTTATTCCCTTTGCCATGTGGGGCATGGATATATTGGGACCTTTTCCCCCGGCTTCAGCCCAACGGAAATTTGTAATCGTTATTATTGATTATTTCACTAAATGGGTCGAAGCCGAAGCTCTATCCTCCATCACGGAGCAGAAGTGTGAAGACTTCTTCTGGCGCTCGGTTGTCTGCCATTTTGGAATCCCTCATGTGCTCGTCACGGACAATGGAAAACAATTCGACAACCGCACATTTTGTGCGTTTTGCGCTAATTTATCAATCGAGCAACGTTTCACTTCCGTGGCTCACCCACAGACAAACGGCCAGACGGAGGTAATAAATCGTACCCTCCTCCAAGGTCTAAAAAAGAAGCTCGATGGTGCAAAAGGACTTTGGGCTGACGAACTCCATAAGATCTTTTGGGCTTACCGAACAACGACAAGAAACCCAACAGGCGAAACTCCTTTCAACTTGGCCTTTGGCACGGAAGCACTAAACTCGATAGAGATTGGTCTACCCTCTCTTCGTCTACTCACTTATGAACCTAACATGAACGAAGAAGTGTTGCGTTGCAATCTCGACCTCTTAGACGAACAAAGGGATCGAGCACAGCTGCGACTCGCCGCATATCAGCAGCGTGTGGCCAGATATCACAATCGACGCATTCGCCCTCGTGCTTTCCGCATTGGAGACCTCGTCCTCCGCCGAGTAGAAGCCTCATCCCCTCGCGATGCCATCGACAAGCTGTCACCAAATTGGGAAGGCCCTTATCGTGTGACCAAGTATGGTGGTCCTCGCTCATATCACTTGGAGCATTTGGATGGAAAAAGTATCCCACGAACGTGGAATGCTACCAATTTACGGCGATACTACGCATGAGCAAGATCAAAGAGGGGCCATACATATCTCATCTACACTTGATTTTTCGATCCTGCTCATGCTTAGATAGCCCACTATGTTACGAAGTTTTACGGCTTTGCACAAGCCTTAGCTTTTCCTTTTTTCTCTTTAGATTTATATTGCCATTGATGTACTTATCTTCTACTATGAATACAAGAGAATTTGGCAAAAGTAGATAAGACCTTGAATAAATTAGAAATAGAGTCAACTACATCAAGGCAACAAAATAAGAGTCCCCTAAAATTAAGTCTAGAACAAGAGGAAACTAGACTATTCATCTCGATCGGCCGCACCCTCGGGCATCCCCATTTTCTGAATCTGTGCCTCGGCCAAAGACTGCTGCCTGGAAACTGTCCTGGAAGTTGACCCGGATGCACCTAGCGATCGGCCAACAGAAAGACTAGCTATTGCACGTGAACTTGCACATTTCCTTCGTTCAGCCTCTTCTGCCCGAAGAGCGTCATCCGCCGCTATCTCACGGGCAAACTTATGCTCATAAAGGCTCAAATCAAACTCAGGATGGTCTTTGTGAATATCAGTCTTGCAGTCGTTATAGCCATGCACGAGAGCCCTTTTCGAATCACGGAAGTGCTGATCCATAAAAGTCTTGGATTTCTTAAACATCTGCACCGCCTGAAGTACCACTGTCGACTTCTCGGCCTCTGATTGTTCGATCCGAGCAGTTAACCCCGCATTAGCCAGTTCCAGTCGCTCTACCTTCTTGCTCAGGTCATCAATTTTCTTCTCGGCCTCTCTACGGCAGTTATTCTCCACCATTACTTTCTTTTGTTCCTCATCTAAGACCTTGTCTGTGGCAATAAGCTTCTCCGCGCCAATCTGCACCTGCGCCATAGCCTGCATAACAAAAGAAGTTAACCACTAGCGCTTTTGACATAGAAATTAAAGAGAAGAAATCAAACCTGCAACATAAGTTGAACCATGTCGTTCGCTGTATCAGGAACACCGTAAGCAGATAATGTCTTGCGATCCATAGGAATGATCGTGTGATGAGACCAATCCCATGCTGTATGAGGACACTTGAAGATTGACTCCTCAATAGATATGCCCCATGCAGGACGATGAGGAATGTCAGCCCGAACAGAAGACGACGTAGCTCTACTCCCTCCTCGGCCAGATGTTTTTCTTTTCCTCGGAGCTTCTTTAGACTTGTCTACCGTAGACAAGCCAAGAACGAAATCTTCCGCTTGCGATGAAATCTCCTTTGCTTGAGGCCCGAAAACCAGCGTGTCAAAGTCTAAGTCTTGCATTTCCTCCTCTTCAACGCCATGAATGGAGGCCAATTCATCGGGAATAATGTCTCTCAACACCCCTTGGAAATTAAACAGTGGAGGATCCCCTTGTGCTCGGGACGACATATTTCATGTACAGAGAGCAAAAGTAAGGTACCATTAAAAGATTCAGTGCGCAGGCTCTGGTAAGAACATTTACCAGGGTCGTTCTCGCCCTCTTCTTCATCCTCGTCGAAATCTTGAGGTTCAGGTGGAAAGATAATGCCGCATTCACGAAGTTGAGCGTTACCCAGAGGATATCTGGACTCTAAGGACGCAGCTCCTTTGAGCTTCTCAATATGCTCGAGGTCAATCTCTGACAAATCTTTTTCATTTAATTTATTACATGATCTAGTATCACACTCGGCTAGCCACTCGTTACAAACTTCCCTCCGTTGAGACTTAGGCAGTTTAACAAACAGAAACCTCTCCTTCCAATTATGGTTGGATGACGGTGGATAAGGAAATAAGTTCCCTTCGGCTTTTGGGCGCCGACTTAAGAAATACCAACCTACTTGTTTGGTGATTGTGCATATGGTGAAAAACCATCTGAATACCCTAACTCTGGGCCTCAAACCAAGGTTATGACATTGATATATGAAAAAACTCATAAACCGCCACGCATGAGGGGAAAATTGGCCGGGTGCAAGACCATATAGGTTCAAGACTCTAATAAAAAAAGGATGGACAAGAACCCTAAAGCCGTTGATAAACATATCCCAATAAACGCCAATTTCATCAATGGTGGCCATGTTAGCTGCTTCGTCCTCTTCGGGAAGCCTAAATTTTACAATGGGAGGAATTTCGCAACGCTCCCGAAGAAGTTTTAAGTCATAGCTGCTGAGTTTGCTCCTAAGGATATGCGCGTCAAAAGGTTTAGGAGATTGAGCGCTCTCCCTCAAAACCTCTTTCGCAGGGACTCCCCTCGGCTCCTAGAAGGGAACCAGAGGAACACCAGTTTCCAAAAACAGGGGGTCAAAAGTAGGTTCTACGCTGACGCCTTGAGCGTCGACATTAGGTACAAAAACACATTCTTCATCTTCATTAGACATAATTTCAGATCAAAGGCTAAAGATTTCAAAAAAGTTTGAAGCTTACTTGATGAAACTGAAGATCTTCAAAACTCAGAAATCTTCGAAAGCCCAAGGAAATCGCCTCTCTCGACTCCACTCAAGAGATGAAAAGTATGAGAGTTAAAGGAAAAAAAACTTCCTACCCCTTATATAGACATGAAAGACTCATCCAACGGGTAAGATTCCATGACCGTTGAAACACCCTGGACACGTGGCATGATCCGATGAATTTACCAGGGGGCGAAATTACCCGTTTACCCCACGGCGATAAACAAAACGTGTCCGAGTAGATGAAAATTTATGGAGCCGAGTAGACGAGCACCTTCCACGCCTCTACTCGGCCAAGCCTAGTAGACGAGCACGTACCACGCCTCTACTCGGCCAAGCCGAGTAGACGAGCACCTTACATGCCTCTACTCGGCCAAGCCGAGTAGACGAGCACCTTACATGCCTCTACTCGGCCAAGCCGAATAGACGAACATCTGATAATCTACCATCTACAATTCCATATTCTCCTTCGAAGAACATGAAATAGGGGGCAAATGATGTAGAGGAAAAACACCACCTATAAGATGAAGACACGTGTCCTCATCCAGACGCATCGAAACCGCCACACCATTAATATGGAAGTGAGTAAAGATGAGTTACTCGGGGAATAACTCCGGGGTATTAACTAGACACTAATGATGGGTAACCCCCCATTAATCTGATGACCCCATAATTAAACAGAAATAAATCCCCACCAAGCTGGGAACACTATAAAAGGAGTGGGGAAGAATATGTGAGCAAGGTAAGAGAGTTAAACTTATACTTTATCAAGTCTCAAACATATTCTGACTTAATCATCGGAGATTTCCCGCCAAAAATCCTTCCGGCGAGGCACCGGTGTTGGTTTTGCTGTGCAGGTCTATTCACGAAGCGCGTCCTGAATTCTCTCCACAACAACTACTACTCAACTAGGTCTCAATACACTCCAAAATCTTACACTCCAAAATCTTACGCTGCATCACTTCTTCGAGACTATTCCCACCAGCTAACGGTCAGTTACTTCAAATGTTTTCTCAGTAGAATGATGATGATGAAAAGAGAGCTTACAAGCTTCTCAGACAAAAATATCTACGTTTGTCTAGTCCTTCTCAACCGAAAAGTAATAAAATACCTGGGCAAATTTAGGTTAAGGCCGCAAACCTAACTTAGTGTATATCCTCGAAAAACTAAGGTGGAGCATAGTTTACTTTATTACTTTCCCATAACAATACCGATTTAAAACCTTACGCCTTAGCGCATAGTTTTCTAAAGTGAGATTTTATCCAAAAAAAATCCATCTAGGTGGTACTAATTTGCTGACCTGACTTGTGAGTTATGGCGTTGACACGAAGTTGTTTCAACTACTCACATCACATTCACGAAAACTATGTTCTAAGCAAACAGCTAACACCCACAGAAGAAGAGGGTACCATTTTTCAATGTTTTCCGCCCATGCTTTACAGTTAAGAAGATAATCTTTTAGTGACAACGTATGTCAAGACCCGAGGACTACCTTTCCCAGTTCATCTTTGGCCTCCATAATCTACATGGTCTGCCCTCGACTATATCAAGTATCTTGACTTTAAGTTCCTAATTTGGGTTGCTGACCCGCCAATAGTCAAATTCTGGAAACAAATATGTCATCAAGTTCTCCAATGTATAGGAGGAATTGTTACACTTCTGAAATAACGAATGATGAATAGAAGTCCGCTCTTGAAAGGCAGCAAAAAAAAAAAAAAAAAACAAGCTACATACTGTTAATACAATATTTAGCTGAGCAATAGGACTTCCCATTTTTTTGGCTCGGATGATACTCTTAAGGGTTAATTACAACCATGTTCTTAAGGTTTATGTAAAATTACACCCGTATTCATAAATTTAAAAATTAAGTGCTTATGTCCTTTGACCTAACAGAAATACTGGAATACATAACGGTTGGATGCAATGACCAGAATGCCCATCACTTACGAATGTAATTCCTCAAATGCCATTCCTCCTCCCACCACAACCACCGCCACCATCCCTTAAGACTTCTTCAGCTTCAAAAGACACACACACACACTCGTCAAAGGTGCACATGCGATTCCTCCTCCCTTCATCTCACCATAGAGCCCCCACCATCAGCATCTACCAAAGCCAAAACCCTTCACAACCAATTGCTGAATTCTTAATCCTTAAAAAACTTAATCTACAAATTAACTCTTTAAACAACAGATCTCCATGGCTCGCAGCGGTTGTCACGGCCAAAAATATGACCTCTCATAGCTATACAATGGGTTGTCGAACCCACCATGGCGGCGGTTAGGTGGGGGCAGCGATGGGGTGGGGGAGGATGTGTGCGCCAATGGGGTGGGCAGAGGGTGGGTGCGGCAATGGGGTGGGGGGTGCCGGTGGGGGGGGGGGTGTTGGTGGTGGTGGTGGGAGCTGCGACGGGGTGGGGGGCAGCAGCGGGTGGGGAGAGTTGGAGAGACAGAGAAGGCTTTTTTGGAAAACCCTATTTTGGAAATGAGGATTTTAAAGATTTTCTTGATACTTTGCACACACAAAATAAGGGCAATATTGTCATTTAAATAATACGCATTGATGACATAAGTAAATATGTATATTTTTTTAACGGATCATCGACGGAAGGACAAGACTGTTACCTTTTGAAACATTGTGTCTTTAATTATAATTTCACCAAAACCTCAGGAACATGGGTGTAATTAACCCTACTCTTAATGCTAAGTAAAGATATAGAGTATCAGACTACTCGAGCACACCATTGTTGGCTATCTATCTGATACTTCAGAACTGACAAATGCTATATTGACATTAAACTTCACTCCACACGCCTTATTTAACAACACCACTATATATAACTAATTTTCAGTGTGTAGCAATCCGCTTGTACCTTGCTACCACACTATTTGTGGTTCTCCTTGGAAGTAATGTGAATTGGGTGGCCTGAACATTATAATTTATTTTTTTTTACCATAGGAAATGTTATTAAGCCTTAAATTCTTGCTCAAAATCACCCATTGAAACTTCTATAAATATGTTCTAGTATGGGCAGTTGAAGTTTTGGCATTCATTTGCTGTTTAGGCATTGTACAACTTGGGCGCTCGTAAGGTGATAGTGACAGGGGTTGGGCAAATTGGGTGCATACCATATCAGCTAGCCAGATATGATGCTAATGGTAATGGCAGCAGATGCAACGAAGAAATCAATAGCGCCATCGTCGTTTTCAATTCAGGCCTTCAGACAATGGTTGACTGTTTCAACAAGGGCCAGTTGCCTGGAGCGAAGTTTGTTTACCTTAATGCATTCGAAACCACCAAAGATCTAGTACTCAGTGCATCCTCTTATGGTAAGCTACGGCCATACTGCTACTTTCCGTACATATTGCAGACATCAGTCGGTTTTGTAGGTATTGTTGGAACCTTCATGCAAAACGTATGTAGTAATGCTAAACTCTTAAATCTCATTCGAAATTTTGACTCACATATTGTTGGAGTATTTTAACAAAAAAATTCTCTTTGTTTTCAAGATTGGTTTTGAGAAAACATTGAAGTTTTGAGTAAAATCATAAAGTGCTTTAGTCCCACATTGCTTGAAAATGGCAAGTGGAAAATTTTCTTACATACTTAAACTTTTGGAAAGTTCTTGTCCCACATTGATTATTGTAAAGAACTTTAAGGAGTATATAAAGTGACACTCCTTGGCCTTTAAGTAAGATGCGCTTGAGTTTAAGACTCGCACGCGCAAGGGGGGAAGGACAAGTGGGGGAGATACGAGTTTCTATAATTTACGAATGCTCTGTGGCAGCATTCAGTCATATTTTTTATTGCAGCACTTTATTTCTGAAATAAATTTCGGATTTATTTTTTGTAACAGATTTTCAACAGCTATTTTTCTTCACCTATAAAAGGAGACATCTTCCTCACTTTTCAACACACAACTCTCAAACTCTCTTTTCTGATTTCTAAACACTTAGACTTGTGGGCATTTTGGTAAGGTATCGAGTGAAGCTTCTGCTTCATTCGTTTGTGCAGAATTACGAGTGAAGCAACAGTGAAAGCTGGGCTGTTGTATCCCGGAGGCGACGCGTTAATAACCTTGCTGCACCGGTGGTAATTCTCCGAAGGGGCGCGAATCGTCTTAAGAGAGCGACCTAGTCCGCGCCTCAGCCAGCTATTTTATATTATATTTTTGGAGTTGTTCTTGCCTGTTTCTTGCAACAATTCCAACAATTTAAGACGATTCCTCGATGGCGGATTCCACCATGACTTCTGCTGCTCCTGCTGCCAACTCGAATGACTTGAATAAGCCATTCTGTTTTGGTGGTCAAAACTTCAAAAGATGGGCTAGCAAGGTATTGTTCTATCTTAAGTTGATGAAGGTAGTGTGGATTTTAACTGCCAAAAATCCAAAGAAGGTAGATACAAAAAATATGAGTGAGGAGGAGTTGGCGGAGCATGAAAAGTATGCAGCGAAGTGGGAAAATGATGAAGAAGATTGTCGTAATTATTTGCTCAATTGTCTTTCCGATGAACTTTATGATTATTATTCTCACACTTACAATTCTGCCAAGAGAATGTGGAAAGCGTTGCAGCAAAAATACGACACCGAAGAAGCCGGAAAAAAGAAGTACGCGTGTAGCCGTTTTTTCAATTACAAGATGTCGGAGAACGTATCGGTTGTAGCTCAGACGCATGACCTCCAGATGATTGTACACGAAATCATCTCCGAAGGAATCAAAGTGGACGAACAAATGCAAGTGGCGGCCATCATAGACAAGTTGCCGAACTCGTGGAAGGAGTTCCAAAAAGGCCTCCGTCACAAGCAATCGGAACTGTCAATAGTCAACCTCATGGCGCGGCTTCAAATTGAGGAGGAAGCTAGAAAGCAAGACAAGAAGAATGAATCTCTTACAAACACACATGCCAACTATTCCAACAGCCACCAAGGTAATGGTAATGCTAGCGGTAATGGTGCTAAGGTAAACTTCCTAACGTCGAGTGATAGCGCTCCTAAGGGTCAAAACAATTTTCAAAGACAAAATAATTTTTTGAATGCTAGAGGCAAGCATATGAAAAACAAAGGTTTTAAAAATCAACATTCTTCCTTTGCCTCGAAGAAATGGAATCAAGGCCAATCTTCCAACCGTGGAAATAGCAACAAGAAAAATAAAAATTCAAATAACAATTCTAGCAACAACAATTTTGCAAATGAAGGTTTTGCAAATGGTGCATGTTTTAGTTGTGGAAAACAGGGGCACCAAGCTAGAAATTGTCGTTATAGGAAATTCGGTTCAACGCCACAAGCTAATGTTACCGAAGAACCACTTGTTGCTATGATTTCGGAAATAAATTTGGTTGGAAGTGAAGAAGGATGGTGGGCCGACTCCGGGGCATCAAGACATGTTTGTCATGACAAAAATTTGTTTCAAAACTATGTCCCGGTAGAAAAAGACAAAAAGGTTTTACTTGGTGATTCTCATTCCATAAAAGTCTTAGGCATGGGGAATGTTGTTCTTAAGTTTACCTCGGGCAGAATTTTGACCCTTAAGGATGTGCTACACACTCCGGATATTAGGAAGAACTTGGTGTCCGGTTATCTCCTCAACAAGGCAGGATTCAAGCAGACTTTCGAGTCCGATCAATTTATTTTGTCAAAGAACGGTATGTTTGTTGGTAAAGGCTATGCATGTGATGGTATGTTTAAACTCAATGTTGAAATGAATAAGACCTCTACTTCCGTTTATATTGTGTCTTGTGTGAATACTTGGCATGCTCGTCTTTGTCAAATAAATGGCAAATATCTTAAAGATATGAGTCATGTAGGACTTTTGCCTAAGTTGCATAATGAACTTGAGAAATGTGAATTTTGTAGCATGACCAAAATCACTAAACAACCTCACCACAAAGTCGAAAGAAATTCTGAATTACTAGAGTTAGTTCATTCAGATATATGTGAATTTGAAGGCATTTTGACGCGTGGTGGAAAAAGATACTTTATCACTTTTATAGATGATTTTTCTAGATATTGTTATGTTTATCTTATGAAAAATAAAAGTGATGCATTCGAAATGCTTACTGTGTTTATCAAAGAAGTAGAAAATCGGTTTGATAGGAAGATTAAAAGATTGAGAAGTGATAGAGGCATGGAATATGACTCATTAGGCCTTATCACATATATCCAATCTTTAGGGATAGTTCATGAAACTACCCCTCCTTATTCGCCAGCCTCAAATGGTGTGGCTGAAAGAAAAAATAGAACTTTGATCAATTTAACTAATGCCATACTTGCTAGCTCTGGTGCACCTAAGAATCTTTGGGGCGAAGCTCTCTTGACTGCAAACTATGCTCTTAATAGAACACCTAGAAAGAAAATCCTCAAAACTCCTTATGAGTTGTGGAGAAATAGAAAACCAAATTTAGAACACCTTAGAGTTTGGGGTTGCTTAGCCTTTGTGAGGATTTCTGACCCTAAAATTCCCAAATTGGGAATTAGAGCATCACGTTGTGTTTTTGTGGGTTATGCTCTAAATAGTAAAGCTTATAGGTGTCTTGATCTTGAGAACAATGTTGTGGTTGAATCTATGGATGTGATATTTCATGAAGATAAGTTTCCTTATAAATCTAAAGATAGTGGGGGTGAAGAAACCGAAACCATAGAATCATCCCAACCTAGACAAGATGCAAGTTCTTCGCAACCTCTTAGCGTAAGAAACGAAGAACATAGAAGGAGCAAACGTGCAAGGGTAGAGAAAGACTTTGGCCCTGACTACCTTGTATATAATGTTGAGGGAAGTCCTATTACCCTAGAAGAAGCTTTATCCTCACCAGATTCTGACCTTTGGAAAGAAGCTATAAATGATGAAATAGAGTCTCTAATGGCCAATAGAACATGGAAGTTAGTTGACTTACCTCCAGGTTGTAAATCCATAGGTTGTAAGTGGATTCTAAGGAAAAAGCTTAAACCTGATGGTACAGTTGATAAGTTTAAAGCAAGGTTGGTTGCAAAGGGGTTTAAACAACGAGAGGATATTGACTTTTTTGATACTTTCTCACCGGTCACTAGAATAACATCCATTAGGCTTTTAATTGCTATAGCAGCAATCCATAACTTAGAGATTCACCAAATGGATGTTAAAACAGCCTTCCTAAATGGGGAATTAGAAGAGGAGATTTATATGGACCAACCAGAAGGTTATGTCCAACCAGGGCATGAGAGCAAAGTGTGCAAGTTAACTAAATCCCTATATGGGTTAAAACAGGCTCCCAAGCAATGGCATGATAAATTCGATCAATGTGTTCTAGCTAGTGGTTTTAAAGCAAATGAAAGTGACAAATGCATCTACTATAAATCTGAAAATAGTGAGCATGTTATCATTTGCTTGTATGTGGATGATCTTTTAATTTTCGGCACTAGCATGAAAATTATTGATTTCACCAAATCTTTGTTGAAAAAGAATTTTGAAATGAAAGATTTAGGTGAAGCTGATGTTATTCTAGGCATGAAAATTACTAGAACTAGTAATGGCATATTTCTTGATCAAGCTCATTATGTTGAGAAAATTTTGAGGAAATACAAATATTTTGATTGCAAAACTGCATGCACTCCTTTTGATCCTCAAAATCATTTATATCCTACTAAGCTTGATGTTGATGTTATGAATCAAAAAGAATATGCAAGTATAATTGGCAGTCTTAGATATGCTACTGATTGCACAAGGCCTGATATTGCATACGTTGTTGGTGTTCTTAGTAGATTTACAAGTAAACCTAGTCTTGAACATTGGAATGCCATGTATCGTGTTATGGGTTATCTTAAAAGAACTATTAACCATGGGTTGATGTATCAAAGGCAACCAGCTGTTCTTGAAGGTTTTAGTGATGCAGATTGGAATTCTCAATCTGGAGATTCCATGTCAACAACAGGCTATGTGTTCACATTAAGTGGTGGAGCTGTATGTTGGAGATCCAAGAAGCAACAGATAATTGCAAAATCCACCATGGAAGCCGAACTAATTGCCTTGGCTTTGGCAAGTGAAGAAGCAGGTTGGCTACGAGATCTATTGTTCGAGATGCCTATGTGGGAAAAACCAGTGCCACCTGTCTTGATTCACTGTGATAGCACTGCAGCCATTGGCAGAGTGCAAAGTAAGTATTATAATGGAAAATCCAGACCAGTTAGAAGAAAACACAGTACTGTGAGATCATACCTTAGCAAAGGTGCGATCAATATTGATTATGTGAGATCAGGCGATAATCTCGCTGATCCACTTACAAAAGCTCTAGCTAGAGAAAAGATCTGGTGTACATCGAGGGGGATGGGACTTAAGCCCAAGAATGTATAAGTCACCTATAAGGATACAACCTCCTAGGGACTGGAGATCCCAAGAACTAGGTAAGGAGACCAACGAATTATAGAGTGACTAGTGTTATACATGTACCACCTTTATCTAATGACAATGTCCCTCCCTATGGTGTAAGTACATGTTTCTCGTAACGATATTGGAGGTTGAGATTCATTGTAATCTCTTAATGAGTTCTATAGCCCATACGGGTGGGATGTAATAGTTACGAGAGCATCCTTGATAGACTCACCTATATGAGTGTGGAAGTGAGGCCGCTTCCTATGAGAATCGGGCTAATTCTCTAGAGCACTCATGAAAACTGGGATAAAGCACATGGCCGTAACGTGCTGGCTTATGAAGCTTGGTATAGGATACCTTGAGTTTCATGTGTGTGACGTCTTCTACGTATCCTTAAGTAGCCATCGTTTCAAGGCTGAGTCCACTTTGGCTCTAATACGGGAAGACTGAAACACTAAGTGAAGGTTTCAAGGCAGAGCCACTTTCACAATGCATGAGACTCTCACCTTTTGCCCACTATCTAAGTTGTGAATTTTTTATTAAAATAAGTGGGGGATTGTTGGAGTATTTTAACAAAAAAATTCTCTTTGTTTTCAAGATTGGTTTTGAGAAAACATTGAAGTTTTGAGTAAAATCATAAAGTGCTTTAGTCCCACATTGCTTGAAAATGGCAAGTGGAAAATTTTCTTACATACTTAAACTTTTGGAAAGTTCTTGTCCCACATTGATTATTGTAAAGAACTTTAAGGAGTATATAAAGTGACACTCCTTGGCCTTTAAGTAAGATGCGCTTGAGTTTAAGACTCGCACGCGCAAGGGGGGAAAGACAAGTGGGGGAGATACGAGTTTCTATAATTTACGAATGCTCTGTGGCAGCATTCAGTCATATTTTTTATTGCAGCACTTTATTTCTGAAATAAATTTCGGATTTATTTTTTGTAACAGATTTCCAACAGCTATTTTTCTTCACCTATAAAAGGAGACATCTTCCTCACTTTTCAACACACAACTCTCAAACTCTCTTTTCTGATTTCTAAACACTTAGACTTGTGGGCATTTTGGTAAGGTATCGAGTGAAGCTTCTGCTTCATTCGTTTGTGCAGAATTACGAGTGAAGCAACAGTGAAAGCTGGGCTGTTGTATCCCGAAGGCGACGCGTTAATAACCTTGCTGCACCGGTGGTAATTCTCCGAAGGGGCGCGAATCGTCTTAAGAGAGCGACCTAGTCCGCGCCTCAGCCAGCTATTTTATATTATATTTTTGGAGTTGTTCTTGCCTGTTTCTTGCAACAATTCCAACACATATATATGACATGACTTGGTCTGATTCATGCATTGCGAAACCGTGATTTCATCAATCAACTCCCAAATGGTGGGATCAAGAAACAATCACAAGTCAATATATAAAGTGCTGTGCTCATATATAGTGGGATGCAATTTACTCATAACTGTACCAGGCATGTTGTAATTGAAAAACAAAACAGGGTTCCAAGTGTTGGATAAGGGATGCTGCGGAGTAGGAAGGAACAACGGGCAAATAACATGCCTTCCTCTTCAACAACCTTGTGAAGACCGCAGAAGGTACTTGTTCTGGGATGCTTTCCATCCCACTGAAGATGCCAACGTCTTGGTTGCAAGGACAGCTTACTATACCAAGTCCCGGTCATACGCGTACCCACTAAATATACAGCAGTTGGCGCAGCTCTAATTAAGACATTTGGAACCTTGATGACGCATTTGTATTTTCCTTCATTGCAATTACTGTTATATTATTATTATTATTATTACTAGCCTAGAATCCTGGGGTCACGGGACTGCAGGAGAAGCGACCTTAATTTTTTTTTTTTGGTTACATAGAAGGGACTTTAATTTTTGACTTGAAATTTTTTGTAATAAAATAAATTTACCCTTCTGGTGAAATATCAATAAGTACTGTCCTTGTTCATATTTGCTAATTCTAATTTGGTAACTATATAGATAAAAAAAAAAATAAAAGTTTATTTAGTACACAAAAAAGAAAAAGTAAATTCTACTGATAAAAATATGCGGAGAACATATTGAGATCAATTTGTTATTACATAAGATATTTTTATTATTTTTTAAATATCTTTTGAAGATAATTTGTACTTTTGAATGGGTTGCCCCTACCGTTAATTATATATTAGTTTAATTTTGATAGAGAAAATTTTGGTCCATATATCTGTTTATAGCATGTGATTTATAAAAATTAATCAACGCGACTAATTAAGTGAGGATGATGTGGCATTTTTAGAAGTAAATGCAATCCACCAACAAACTATACAGAGAAAATAGTAATCAGTGCATGAGATAATTATATAAAGTTTAATTTTTTTGACAAATATGATTATATAGGATAGCTCAAAACCTCGTATAAAGGAAATTGTTGAACGAAATTTAACCAACATTTCATAAATTATACAATAAGTATGCTTATTAAGTAAGATTTATCTTCAGATATAATAAAGTTTCAATCTAAGTTTTAGTTTACATTCATCACAACATAACTAATATTTTTTTAGATTTTATATGCAATTATATTCAGAATTATAAAAGTTAACATTAAATCATAAACGGTTTATTGCTACTGCAGAATTTAGAATGCTTAAGAGTTTAATTACTCGCAATAAATATACCATATAAAAAAATTGGTTCAAAACTTTTCCAACATAAAGTTAGTTGAATTTAAGAAATGCTCACATAATGAAGGTTTTAAATTTACATTTTTTGTTTAATATATCTCATATGAAATCTGCATATTATGGTATTTCTACATTTAACCAACGGGACTAAATAGGATTCCGTAAAACCTTAGAGTAAGGAAATTATTGACCAAAATCTTTAACCAACATATTTATCAAGTTAGATTCATAAAACTTAAATATGAATTTGAAACAGTACCTCATTTTTCTTATTAAATCTCTTAAGTGTTTTTTGTTTTAAAGGTTAATATTTCATGTTATAGAGCTTTTTCGCTATATAATATTCAATATTATTTTTATTGTTTCAATCTCAATTGTAGCATCATTTTTTTTCTCTTCTAAATCTAGTACGTTATTTTTTGTTTTTATAAAATACAATATAAATTAAAAATATCTTCTTTAAGCTTTTACTTTAAGTTTATCAATTAATATTTCAAATGAATATTAGCTTAGCATTTATAGTAGTAGAATAGTCATGCTGGTGCCATGTAGAGCTAAATAACAAATAGATTATGGTTGAAATTAAAAAATAATGAGGCTATGATGTATCCTTTTTGAATTGTAGATGTTACATATGAGTATAATTATTTAACTTCAAAAGCTTTTGAGTTGTTACATGTTTTTCGAAGGTTATTATAATAATTAAGTAAAAATCTATATAGAATAAAAGTGCATTTCAAATTTAACATGACTTATATATACACCTTATTACTTCCAAATAAGTTATTATTGTTTGCAAAAATAAATTTCACAGAATAACCACGTAATATTTAATATTTTAATATTATATATGTGTGCGCGCGCGCGCGTCTTTAATTCTTGTAAGATGGTAGTAATGATAAAATTAAATTGATGAAGATGACGTATTCTTGTTTTGAAGTGTTGAAATTATTTTTTGCATCTTCGATGACTTGTCGCCAAGTTATAGTTTTTATATACATTAAGTTTTCTTCATGAAAATATAATTAAGTACTAAAAAAGTACTTTCATTGATCATAAGGCCTTGTACAAAAATGAAATGGTAATCGTTTGTTTTGTATAATTACATCGATATATTTTTACATTCTAAAGGTTTTAAATGTTCTCAAATATAGTAATTAAGAATTATTTAATTTAATTAAACCTTTTTTCTAATACATTAATGATTTCGTTTCAAAATCTCATACATGCGATGCAGCCACTTAGATTATTGTGCGCTGTTATAAAAATAAAAAAAGTGTCATATAATTGTACTATTGATCTTATATATTACATTGATAATTTTTTGCAATGATTGTGTGTGTGTGTGTGTTTATTTATTTATTACAATATAATAAACTTAAATTAAGTGTAACATGTTTTTTTCTTCTAAATCTCATATGTGATTTTTTTTTATCATCGTATGAGAGAGAAAGTTTTAATGACACAATAGTCAAAATTAAATCCTAATAAATTAGTACTAGCTAAAACCCCGTGCTATGTACGGGAATAGTTAATCATGCAGTAACTTTTGATCAAATTACATTACAGAGCAATATCATAATAAAATAGTAAAAATACTCAAACCTAAAAGTAAAATATATACAATGATGAGCTAGGTAATGTGTACAAAAAGTGTAGCAAAGCTTAGTTCCTCGTCATTTTCAAATTCCCTTTCCTAACTCTTGAATTACATGTCCTTGTGCGACAGCTTCTTCTCGGCATTCCTACTCAACACCGTAGGTCTAATTAGTAGATGTCGTTGATAAATGCTAGTCATATGAAATGATGTTATAATGTTTGTACTGCTACTTACGCGTGTTGCTTCGCGTCATGAAACCTTTCCCTTGCATGCACACATTCTTGCTCGTAGTTCAACCTTAACACCCATGCTACACATGTAGGATATGCATTTTCATATGCGTTTCTCGGTACGCAGACTATAAATGAATACATTTCATCCTTCAGCAACTCCACGTACTCTTGTAACATGTCATCTCCATAATTCTATAACCACTAAGATATTAGACACAGCAGATCTCCGTTAAGTTAAAATATGGTGGATGTGTTAGTATTAAATGCACCTGGTGCTTCAAGTTTCGTAGTTGAGATGCTAGACACTGTAGAATATACTCGGCTTGCTTCTTTGAGAGGATAAGTTGCTTACTTCCGCTTGAATCAGACACTGCAATGTGCAGTTTGTACCTGTTTTAAAAATACCAACAATGATTACTCATCTAATATATTAACACACGTACTGTTAATACCCAATGTCTAATACATACACGAGCACAACTTGTACTTCTTTTCCGCTGCAGGTACTACATATCGCTCTGCCTTCGTGGTACTCTACCTTGTTCAGACATGCCACACACGAATCGTACCAAAGATTATCCATGTCAATAAAATCGATATGTGCCGTTATGCGAAAGTGTTTGACCTACACAATTACACTTTTCCATTAGTAACCATTGGAAATTAAAAAATGAAATGTGCCAACTTTAGTAAATTGCATTACATTTGTCCTTGGTGCCAAATCATGTATGCGCACTCTCTTTGAGTTTGAAATCATCACTGAGCGTGCTACAGATAAGCCATTTGTTTTATTCCAGTGTACTAACTGTTTTGCCCGCTGATCTTCACCGTACCTAGCACACCGCATTCATTATGTCACCGATACGTGTAACTAAAATAAGCAATAAATTCAATAAAGAAAATGTCATGTAAACCAAAAAAATCTCCTACCAATTGTTGATTGAGTCGCTAGCTTCATGTTTGATGTAGATATACAGTTTGCTGAAGCTACTAGACGATAGACTTAATCTGCATATGTTCGAAGATTATAGTGCGTATTTTTAAATTCTACATTTATTTTAGAGTAGAACTAAATATGCCAATACCTTCGTACTCTTTAACATACACACTCGTAGCAATCAATGTAATGTCGTTCGCCATATTCTTAAACACGTTCTCCCCCTCTACAGTTGTAAGTTCACCCTAGAGAGTAAGTCTTACTGCAGTCATACTTTTTATTTTCAAGACAAACTTACGTCAAAAGATGTCATGGAACTCTATGGGATCAAGATCCCCTGCTGTAACTATGGTTACAGCAGGGGTGATGTCCCATGTTGCTGTGAGAGGGGGAAGAGAGAGAGAGCAAGAGGGAAGAGAGAGAGAACGGTTCTCTCTCTCTTCCTTCTCTCTCTCTCTCTCTCTCTCACAGACAGAAGGACATCACCCCTGCTGTAACCATGGTTACAGCAGGGGATCCTAATCCAACTCCATGGGATTCACGAAATAAACAACTCAATAAAAAGTAAGAGGAGTAATGTAAGGAACGAACCTCGGATCAATGAGTACAATATCTCTCTTTGGTGTATCGTCGCGTTGTGTAATCTGGCATTCCGTGACAGATACCACCAAACCAATGACATCTACAAATGTAGACAGTCGTGTTAGTATCTCTGCCTTATATGTGATAATACTATGTAGTATTTAAAATTCATTGCAACGTACCTATCAAAGTGTAATCCTTCTTAACAAATTGACCTATGTCAGGTAATTTGACTGAGAAAAACTTGTGAAGTGGTATGGTATCGCAGTGATCAAGAATGCGCTTAACAATGGTGTCCTCCATAAGATATAACCGATACTGATGAGGTACCAAGTTATACCTCGAATTAGCAGGATATATCTGAACCCCTATCAGACAATAATTTTTGCCCTCGTTAAGATGCTCATAAAAATAATCCACTTCACTTGAGGCTACCATCCCTTGCATAACATCACCCTGATGAATTGAATGTGTGACTACTATTATTGAAAAAAATATTCAGTAATTTACTTTGATAGTGTTCACATGTTCGTCAACAAAAAACAGTTTGAAGTTCTTGTAGGCCTTATTTCCTCGGTCGTGCCCACGAAGAATGACCATCCTGACTAGTCGAGCCTTCACGTTCCATCTTAATCCGAGTGGATTAAGAAACGCAAAAGGTGTATATCTGGTAAGCCCTTTTCTTGTAATTTTGTTTTTCAAAATAATGAGAACATTAAACATGACATTATTATTAGTATCAGTCAAAATAAACACGCGGGGAAGAAAAAACGAATAAAATGGTCAAACACGTCACACAGAAGCTAAGTGTTACGTTAAATTCAGCAAAATACAGTAAGAAGCTTAATTGACGCATACGTATATCACCGACCAATTTGGTACAGCGGAGAGATATCACAACCATTAAAATGAAATAATTAAGAAGTTCATGGTACAATAAGGTTTTTGTGTGATCCGACGGATGTAATAAATAAAGTAGTCAAACACGTCACATGGAAGCTAAGTATAACATTAATAAGAAAATACAATAAGAAGCTTAGCCAATGTAAACATATATCATTGACCAATTCTGTAAAACAAAAAGAGATGACGAACATTAAGATGAAATAGCCTTAACAACTTCATGGTACACTATGTTTTTTGTGTGATCCAACGGCACGTCATCTTTGTTAACTATCAGAATCTTTAACCCTGCAGGCTCTATTGCGCGTGATACTGCCACATAAAGATGTCCATGAGAGAATACCGGGTTTGGAAGGTACACACCAACATTTTTCAACGTCTGCCCTTGACTTTTGTTTATAGTCATCGCAAATGCCACTTTCAATGGGAATTGTCTTCTTGTCAGTGGGAGTGATGTTTGTTCGGTAGTAGGTGACAAAACAATACGCATGATTAGAATAGCATCACCACAGTGTGAACCTGTAATGACTTGCGCCTCGATGACTCTATCACCCATTTTTTCAATTATGAGACGCGTTCCATTACACAAACCTAAGGACTGGTTGAGATTTGGCAGAAGTATCACTGGTGCACCTCTTTTGAGTTCTAAAGAATGGCCTGGCAGTCCTGGATAAGAAACCGTGTGCAATACTTCTGGTGGATTTAGGTTTTGGTCTAAATCAGTGGTCTCGCTCTCAGACAATGTATCCGCATTTAGATATGTTCTACTTTTTCCTGGAATCATAGACAGTATTTTGGCATTCAGTTCTTCTACATCAGTATTCTTCGGTGTCAGAATACTACGCTCCTTTAGATAATCATAATCACAATACCGTGACCCAAAATCTGGATAAGTTGCGTCTATTAGTTGACGTATTTCATTGTGCCCATTTTGAATTAAGAACGTGTTCGGGATACGTATCCAATTTGTCTCACCTCCATCGACAAAAGAAGTTCTCGGCAATTTCCCATCACCTATCTTCATCACCCAATCGGCAAACTCAGATAACTCATTTCTGGACTCCTCGGATCGTGCTTGTCCCATGACGCGCATATTTGTACCTAGATGCATCACTCGACAATGGTTCCAAATTGTTGATTTGAGCAATGAAGCTGCCACTGTCGCTTGACGCCCACCTACTGGAACAATTGGCAGCGTTTGTCTAAAATCACCTCCAAGTACAACTAACTTTCCACCAAAAACACTCTCGCTCGAGCTTGACTCGCTTCCCTTTAAAATGTCTTTTAAAGTACAATCAATAGCCTCAAATCCATGGTGATACATCATTGGTGCCTCATCCCATATGATCAACGATGTTTCCCTTATTAAACCTGCAAGTTCGCTTTGGCGATTGATTGGGCAACATGAGAATTCATCAAGAGATAGTGGAACTTTAAAGAGACCATGCATAGTTTTTCCATTCGGTACTAGAAGCGCAGCAATGCCGGATGATGCCACTGAGAGAACAATTTTTTTTCTCTTGCCTCATCTTTGCAATAAGTGTTCTCCACAAATGTGTTTTCCTGGTTCCACCATTATCATGCACAAAAAATAATTCACCTGTCCTATTTTCATATGCCTCCATTACTGCATAAAAAACTGAGCGTTGTTCAGTATTTAAAGTGCAGAACAACATCTCAAATAGCTGGCCTTGTTCCAAGCTATCGTAGTCTAGAGCTTCCCTTATAAGTCGGTTCGTTATTAAGTTAGAAGCTTGTGCGTCAGGCAGAGGCATAGGTGGGAACTCTCTGAGGGATCTGCCATTTCTGTTTAGTAGGTACTCAATCTCCGCCAGTCCCAAAATTTTCCGTTCCTCATCTGCAACACAAATGTTGTTATCTCCTGTTTCATGCCTCATATTGTAGACCAAATCATCTGTAAGATCTCTCCAGTGGCGCTCCCAAAGCTCTGCTGGATTCGTAACTTGACAGAACATTAGCATCGTACAATATAAGTTACGAAGCATTCTTGCAGATGCCCATATTGCTGCCTCAGACAATGCATCGTGCCACTCGTTGTCATCACCTAGCAGCCTTATTTTTGCGCAAGCTAATTTATACGTCGGATGCAGGACTCCATTAACAGTTGTGATGTCATCCCAATCCTCGCAACCTTGAACCTTGTGCAAAAGAATTCTGAGATAGTATCACTCACCAGAGTTTGGGTGTGCGTAAGGAAGTCGACCAAGGTAGTGTTTATTTTTTCTTTTTTCCCATCTTTTTCTATTACCATCTGTCTTTCGTGCCCACTCAGATGGGAAATTAACGTAAGTCAAAACCCTTGCCTCTGGATATCTTCTATTAGCTTCAAACCATTTTGTTAACATGGTATCATGTATGCCCGGTCGATCAATGACCTGGTAAAGATGATTTTTATCGTTAAATGTCACGAATTGTTGGTTTGGGAGATGATATTGAAGTCGCATGAAAGCTGGGTATTGTTTCTATAGCTCAAACTCGAATATCCTCCAATATGCTTCAATAGCTGACACATACCGACAATCTAAATAATGCTTTACCTCATCTACAACGACTCCCTGTCGTTGTCCTCCACCATCTTGAATCGTAGCATTATCTTGAATGAGCGTCGTTGCACGATCATGACCTTTAGTAACATATTTGAACAAATACTTCACCACCTTTTCCTGCACACAACGTTCGACATTTATATGCGCATCAAAACAGACAATGCAATCACGATTGTATGGGACGACCCATCTATTGTCTACTATGTGTCCGTTTATTACAACCTTCCTTCCATCATTCCTATGCATGTACGATACAAATCCATTTTCATCTATTGTCGTCTCGTTGCAAAAACTCTTTGGGTAGTTCTTCGAGTATCTATCGTTAACCATGCATGGAGCGTTTGGATTTATAGTGCCACAAAGGGCATGGATCATGCATCGAACAATAGTTTCATAAGCCAGTGGGCAGTATCTTTATCAATTATTTCAGCACATATGATATCGTCAATGTCTTCAATGGTCATTGGTTTATCTCCTGGGGCCAGAGTAAGTATTATATGGGAATGCGGGAGTCCACATTTTTGGAATTCCGTGACATAAATATCTATTTACACGCACAAATCCGTGTCAATATATACAGTTTATAGACTATATACATCCTAAATGAAGGTTGTAGTAGAGGAACGGTGAGCTTAACGTACCTGCAATTACTGTCCCAAATATTTTTTTTCTTCTTCAAATGATCCATTAGTTGCCTTTGTTTAATTCTAAATACTCTGGCAACTATATCATGTCTATCTCCTGGACGCTAACCTTCTATCCGTCCAAGGTCCTGCTGTATTTCTGGCCAGCTAGAATTGGTAGTGAATGTAATGAAAATATATGGATATCCCAGAGTTTTGAATATTGCCATTGCATCTTGGTAATGTTGCACCATGTTTCGTGGCCCACCATAGAAAGAAGATGGTTAAATAAATCTTCATCCTACAGTTGCTGCTTCAACGTCTCCAGCTACAATTGCGTCCTCTACACACTGATATAAGTCAGCCCGCAACTCCTTCTAATGGGTCCTGATGTAGAACAATCTGCTCTGTTCAATTGCTGCATAGCAATCAACAACAAATTATTAGAACAACTGTCCTCCTTGGAGGAGCGTCTTCCCTTCACCTTCTTTATGCTGTAGTCGAAAAGCGTAAAACTCTCTCATCGACACCCATTCTCGTGTGGTGCTTGTTTCAGAAGTTCGCGGTATACTGGTACACCAACCATCTGTGCCTTATGGAAATAATAACGGGTACTGCAAAGCATGTAAGACGGATGTGCTTCATTAATGCGCCTCAACGTCCCATCATTTTTGTAGACAACAACATCACGATGTGAGACGGATCCACTATCGTCGCCTATAATTAGTGCTGCAACTTCTACAGCTATTGGAGTCACATACTGTCTTTCACCTCTAGAGTGTATGAGACGAATATGCAAATTTGGTACATTCTGTTCACTCATCACATCTCGAACACTTCGAAATACTTTTACGTATGGATTAATCTCATTCAACATTGTTTGTAATCAATCCAACGTGACATCATTGGCTCTCGAATTGTCCATACCTCTGTTATTTACCACACTCAAACGATTATGTAGTTCATGCTCAGTGTCATAAATGTAGAGTTGAGCAAATTTAGGTCTTTGACCATCTAGTGGAAGCAGTGATCCGATCCTATAATAGCTTTTATCGCTAATCCTAAATGCATATAGGCCCCCTCCATCTAAAACCGAGTGATCTACTTTGCCGCCCATTGATGTGAATGACATCATAGAATTGTAGGTCCTTACATTTTCCATAAAAGTTGGACTACGAAATTGAGCAAACAAAAACTCAGGCGTTGGTGGTAGCAATGGTAAAATCACTCCTCCGTCTCCACAGCACAATTGGAATCTCAGATTAGTCAAGGTGCTTTGAGTTGTCTTTTCCTGAATCCACATAAGTGCATGACATGCAAAACATGTAGAGTATCTCTGAGTAAACACTGAGCGTTCCCTGACTTGCCATCTTCTAGAGCGCGTTGCTAAGGTTATTACAAAGTAGTGTAAAGTTATGCTTTAGAATTTTCACCATGAGCTGATTTTATATCTATTTTTTGTCCATTCCAGTTTTCTTGGAAAAATTTTGGGTGGGTAAGGGAAATAAATGTTCGTGCTCGTTTTGAGAGTGTGTGTGCATGAGCACGCGCAAGTGGTGGGGTATTTTTTTTGTATTTTGTTTTGGGGGTAGGGGGTGTTATGGTCCATCCATGGCTATTTATTTTGTGGAGTGGACGGTGGGTTGGGGTGAGTAGTAGTTCATAAACCCACCGATTTTTGGAACAAATTTTGATTTGAAATGGCATTACAACGATTATAATGTGTGGTACTCACCTATAACATATATTTGTGCATTGTGTGAGAAGAACAAATGATATGTCGAAGAAAAAATATTTTTAGGCATTACTTATATAATGCATAAAGTTATGCTTTAGAATTTTCACCATGAGCTGATTTTGTATCTATTTTTTGTCCACTCCAGTTTTCTTGGAAAAATTTTGGGTGGGTAGGGGTGCTAAGGGAAATAAATGTTCGTGCTCTTTTTGAGAGTGTGTGCATGAGCACGTGCATGTGGTGGGGTATTTTTTTGTTTTGTTTTGGGGGTAAGGGGTGTTTTGGTCCATCCATGGCTATTTATTTTGTGGAGTGGATGGTGGGCTAGGGTGAGTAGTAGTTCATAAACCCACCGATTTTTGGAACAAATTTTGATTTGAAATGACGTCACAACGATTATAATGTGTGGTACTCACCTATAACATATATATTTGTGCATTGCGTGAGAAGAACAAATGATATGTCGAAGAAAAAATATTTTTAGGCATTATTTATATAATGCATAAAGTTATGCTTTAGAATTTTCACCATGAGCTGATTTTATATCTATTTTTTGTCCACTCCAGTTTTCTCAGAAAAATTTTGGGTGGGTAGGGGTGGTAAGGGAAATAAATGTCCGTGCTCTTTTTTAGAGTGTGTGTGCATGGGCACGCGCATGGGTGGGGTATTTTTTTTTGTTTTGTTTTGGAGGTAGGGGGGTGTTATGATCCATCTATGGCTATTTATTTTGTGGAGTGGACGGTGGGCTGGGGTGAGTAATAGTTCATAAACCCATCGATTGTTTGAACAAATTTTGATTTGAAATGGCATTACAACGATTATAATGTGTGGTACTCACCTATAACATATATTTGTGCATTGCGTGAGAAGAACAAATGATATGTCGAAGAAAAAATATTTTTAGGAATTACTTATATAATGCATACTGGTTGGTGGAGCTAAATTGGAGTTGTCCACTGAAGTTGCTTCCTCCGCGCGGTTGTGATATGACACAACCTCATCACCTCCTTGCATTTCCATGTCTTGTTGAGCGTCCGACACTAACGCATAGAAAAGTTAGAGTTAACAATTTGTGGTTTAACTATTGTTCACAACCTATTCTGGACCGCATCTCGGGGCCCGCTAAGAGATCCTAGTGGCACGACACGTCACCCATTTGGCGGTCAACATCGCTCAACAAGATTGCTCGGTCAAAGTGCTCCGCGCCTCGAACATCCAGACGACGATCAAACGTGTGCTCCCCCCCCCAAGGGGGTCGGCCTCCATTGCCCTATGAAGGGGGGAACTTGCCGAGTGGCACTGACTTCTCGCTCCAAACAACACTCACGCCATCTTCAGTAGCGCGATGCTCTGTCGCAGGCTCAATCAAAGTGACAGGGCTCCGGCCCTCGCGGTGGGACGGGCTCGCAGCCATGAAGCCCTCGCCGGCTCAATCAAACTGACGGGGCTCCGGCCCTCGCGGTGGGACGGGCTCGCAACCATGAAGCCCTCGCCGGCTCAATCAAACCGGGGGCTCCGGCCCTCGCCAGCATGATCAACCGACGGGCTCCGGCCATCGCGGGCACACTCAACCGGGGGCTCCGGCCCTCGCCAGCACGATCAACCGACGGGCTCCGGCCATCGCGGGCACACTCAACGGGGGGCTCCGGCCCTCGCCAGCACGATCAACCGACGGGCTCCGGCCATCTCGGGCACACTCAACCGGGGGCTCCGGCCCTCGCCAGCATAATCAACCGACGGGCTCCGGCCCTCGCGGGCACAATCAACCGGAGGCTCCGGCCTTCGCAACAAGGATGAGCTTACAACCCTAAGGCCATCGTCGGCACAATCACCCGACGGACACACGGGGGGCTCCGCTTGTAGTGCTCCGGCACGAGGACCCCTCGCCACGGACTCTGAGTATCAAGCTGTGAGCATGTGCGCTCATGTTATCATTGATCATCGACACCGCCAGGGCAATGACCCCGGGGTCACTCCGGGATGGGAGCAGGTCCTCGGAGGGCATCGCGCCTAGTCCGCCTGGTAGTTGGCTGCAGGGGCAACCCTCGCCGCTGTCAGGATCTCCGCGCGTCTCTTGACGCATCTCGTGGGATTCAGTAAGGGCTTGGACTGGAGGCTGGGGCAACGGGCTACTCTGACCATGCTACCGCAGTGTGGTCAGTCTCCTCAGACAGGCAGAGGGACACTGCAAGGGCAGGGCGGCACGAACTCGGGGACCGGCAATCCGACGGACAATCAATACTGCGGGACCCTCTACGGCGACGTGTCGCTCCCGGAGGACGACACGTGTCGGCTGATGACACGCGCGCATTTGTGCCTATATATAGTGGACTTTGGAGCTTATTCAAGGACGGCTCTCTCATTTGGCATTTCACTTTCTCTCTCTAAAACCCATTCTCTCTGGAGTTCTAGAGAGAGAAACACATTTGGACCCCTGACATCGGACTCTTGACGCTGCACCTTTGACACGGACTGTCGACCGCTGGCCCTATTCGTCGTCACCCTTCCTGCGCGGCGCTGCCAGCTCTCGCGACCTGTCTGGGGAGCCTTGCTCTCAACCCTTACTCCATCATTGTTGTCTCCCACTTTGTCTACTTGGAAGCCAACGCAGACTGCATCCTTTGTGGCACCTCACGTGGCATGCGACTCATCTTTCATCGGCAACATTTGGCGACTCTGCTGGGGAGGTGAGCATCGTGTTGCAGTCTGCCACACTCAAGCAACCTTGACTCAGCAACGCAGGGCTATCAGGACTACCAGTCACAACCTCGACCCAGCCATCCAGGAGCCTGTCACTTCCAGACTTAGAAAATTTTCAAGCTAACATTGTTCTAATGGCACCACCTTTGATGCCATCACCCAGTCCCTTGGGGGCTTCACCACTTCCTAACCCCTTCTGCCTCACATTGCAGCAACTTGGTACGTTGTGCGCGGGGTGGCTCGAGCCACGCTAGCTATCGCCTCTGTGACTTAGTCGTTCGTCCATACCTCCCCGTCGTCCTAAGTCCCCCCCTCCCTCTCATCTCACCCCATCGTGGTCGCGATAGCGGTCACATCGCCTCTTCATGCCTTTTTCCTTTCTTTTCCAGACTTAGAAAAATTTCTTCGTTTTTCGCGGACAGGTCATCACCCCCGCGACTTCGCTCGACACCCTCTTCACTTTTCCAGACTTAGAAAAATTTCTTCGTTTTTCGCGGACGGGTCATCACCCCCGCGACTTCCCTCGGCTCCCTCTTCACTTTTCCAGACTTAGAAAAATTTCTTCGTTTTTCGCGGACGGGTCATCACCCCCGCGGCTTCGCTCGACACCCTCTTCACTTTTCCAGACTTAGAAAAATTTCTTCGTTTTTCGCGGACGGGTCATCACCCCCGCGGCTTCGCTCGGCTCCCTCTTCACTTTTCAACACTTAGAAAATTTTCAACCTCCCTCTTTCTCTCCATTTCACTTCAAACTTATTCTTCACTCAAAAAAATTTCATCCCCTCTCATGCTCCTTTTATAGGCTCCAAAAAAAAAAAAATTGCATTTCATTTTCATTTGCTAAGTCAAACAGCAAAAAAAAAGGGAGCCCAGGTGGGCAGAACCCACCCGCGTGGTCCGACCCGCGCCTGCACCGCCCCATTTCCCTCTCTTTCATCAGCCTCCAGCGGGTCAAATCCCCGATCCATGCCCGCAACCCGACCCGCGCCCCAACCCTAACCCTAAATCTTTTCTCTCTCTTTCCATGCGCCGCAGCACCCCTTGCGCCGCCACCAGCCACCTGCGGCATCCTTGCCGCGCCTGCCCACCGCCGGTCGACCCTTCCCGGCGTTGCCCCTCCCCGGGCGACCTCGATCCTCGCCGAGCACTCCCCACCCGCGACCTCCTTCCTCCTACCGAGCTCCCCGCGGCAGCCCATCGCCGCCGGCGCCTCTTCCTTCTTTCTTTCTTCTTCAACTCCGGCCGACCACCACGCCGACCCTCCCCACGCTGACCCCCTGCTACCCCGACCCCCCATGGCCGACCCCTCATCCCCGCCGCCTCGGCCTCTCTCTCCTCTCCCTCCGACCCCGCGACGCCATGGCCGCGACCTCTTCCATTTCGGCTTTTGTTGTTCTTGTTTCGATCACCCTCCTGGCCGACCCAACTCCCCACGCCGACCTCCCCCCCTGCCATCCCGACCCCCTGGCCGACCCCCCCCTCGGCCCCTTTCTCTCCCTCTTCCCCGACCCCGTAGGCCCGCCGTCGCGCGGCCGAAGGCGCCTCCGCCGACCCCCCCACCCCGCCGACCCCTTGGCCGACCCACCCACCTTCGGCCACCCTCACTCAAGGCCACCCCCTCGGCCATTCTCTTTGGCCCTTACCCATCGCACCAGCACCACTATCTTCACAGCCACGTCACGAGTGACGGCCGAACAGCATCGCGACGCTCGTCGCCTATCGCCCAGGCAACGTCTTCGCGACCTTCGTCGCCCGTCGCCCGGGCGCCGTCTTCGCGACCCTCGTCGCCAGCGCCTATGCGCCCTCTTCGCGACGCTAGTCGCCTATCGTCCGGGCCGCGTCTTCGCGACCTTCGTCGCCCGTCGCCCAGGCGCCGTCTTCGCGACCCTCGTCGCCAGTGCCTATGCGCCCTCTCCGTGACTTTCGTCGCTTATCGCCCGGGCCACATCTTCGCGACGTTCGTCGCCCGTCGCCCGGGCGCCGCCTCCGCGACCCTCGTCGCCAGCGCCCGTACGCTCTCTCTCCGCGACCTTCGTCGCCCGCGCTCCATCTACGCGACCTTCGTCGCTCGTGCTCCATCTCCGCGACCTTCGTCCCCTGCTTCCGCGCGCTCCGCGACTCTCGTCGCCCGCACACCATCTCTGCGACCTTCGTCGCCCGCGCCCGCACGCCAGTTTCGCGACTCTCGTCGCCAGTGCACCATCTCCGCGACTCTCGTCGCCTATCACCCGGGCAATGTCTTCGCGACCTTCGTCGCCCGTAGCCCGGGCAACGTCTTCGCGACCCTCGTCGCCAGCGCCAGTGCTCTTTCCCTCCGCGACCTTCGTCGCCCGCGTTCGCTCGCCAGCTCTACGACTCTCGTCGCCCGCGCGCCATCTCCGCGACATTCGTCGCCAACACACCATCTCCGCGACCTTCGTCGCCCTCATCCGCGCGCCAGCTCCGCGACTCTCGTCTATGCGACCTTCGTCGCCACGCCCACGCACCAGCTCCTAGACTCTCGTCGCCAGCGCACCAGCTCTGCGACTCTCGTCGCCAGCGCACCATCTCCGCGACTCTCGTCGTCCGCGTACCATCTCCACGACCTTCGTCGCCCGCGTCCGTATGACACCTCTGCGTCTTTCGTCGCCCTTACGCCATCTCCGCGACCTTCGTTGCCGGCACCCGCGCACTGCACTCTCACACGTCGTCATGCCCATGCGCCGCGCCACTGATACATCCCTCCCATTGGCTCTATGTCGCACTACGTGCCCCAGGCACCAAGTATCATCCCGCGACACTCGTCGCCGCTCTCATCCATCATTCTCATCATATGTGCCCCGGCACCAAGTATCGTCTCGCGACACTCGTCGCCGCTCTCATGCACTGTTCTCGTGAAATGTGCCTCAGCACTCGGTATTGTCTCGCAACGGTAGTCGCCGCACCCATGCGCCATAATCATGTTACATGCCCACCGGGCACCGCACTCATTCACCACACCATGCGCACTAAATGTTGCCGATGAAAGATGGGTCGCATGCCACGTGAGGTGCCACAAAGGATGCAGTCTGCGTTGGCTTCCAAGTAGACAAAGTGGGAGACAACAAGGATGGAGTAAGGGCTAAGAGCAAGGCTCCCCAGACAGGTCGCGAGAGCTGGCAGCGCCGCGCAGGCAGGGTGACGACGAACAGGGCCAGCGGTCGACAGTCCGTGTCAAAGGTGCAGCGTCAAGAGTCCGATGTCAGGGGTCCAAATGTGTTTCTCTCTCTAGAACTCCAGAGAGAATGGGTTTTAGAGAGAGAAAGTGAAATGCCAAATGAGAGAGCCGTCCTTGAATAAGCTCCAAAGTCCACTATATATAGGCACAAATGCGCGCGTGTCATCAGTTGACACGTGTCGTCCTCCGGGAGCGACACGTCGTCGTAGAGGGTCCCGCAGTATTGATTGTCCGTCGGATTGCCGGTCCCCGAGTTCGTGCCGCCCTGCCCTTGCAGTGTCCCTCTGCCTGTCTGAGGAGACTGACCACACTGCGGTAGCATGGTCAGAGTAGCCCGTTGCCCCAGCCTCCAGTCCAAGCCCTTACTGAATCCCATGAGATGCGTCAAGAGACGCGCGGAGATCCTGACAGCGGCGAGGGTTGCCCCTGCAGCCAACTACCAGGCGGACTAGGCGCGATGCCCTCCGAGGACCTGCTCCCATCCCGGAGTGACCCCGGGGTCATTGCCCTGGCGGTGTCGATGATCAATGATAACATGAGCGCACATGCTCACAGCTTGATACTCAGAGTCCGTGGCGAGGGGTCCTCGTGCCGGAGCACTACAAGCGGAGCCCCCC